>CM073769.1:83150927-83299950 GCA_037158775.1 Hetaerina titia | reverse complement strand
TAATTTGAACCTAAATCCCTCGATTACGGGCCGAATGCTTTAGCCAGCTATGCTACCCTGGCATCCTTTTACAGTCGGAAATTTTTTAAGGGCTTTTAAGGAATGACTTCTTATGATGAAATAACATTTTAATGCAAATTAGTGGATGACTCTGTTGGAAGTTATTGTGGCGGTATCTCCCACAGTTCTATGAAAATGTCTAAATAATTTGAATTACAGGGGCTAGAGTTTGCATGCAAAGAGTACATCCATGCAGTTCAGTTTTACACGTGAAACATCCCTGTTCTTGAAACTATTGAATGGGATACACTTAACGGTAAAATTTTGCTTGTGCAAAACTATATAACTATTCAGAATGACGATCACAAGCAACTTTCACATTGTTACAAAAAAAATCTTTGAGTATGAAAACTAAGGTACCAGAGAAATTGCTGAAGCTCCACTATCTGATGCCTTATCCTGAGAGCAAGAAGTTGGTCCATCTGGATAAGATACTTTAGAAGGAGGACCAGAGCCTCCATTGAGTGGGGCTGGAGTCACTAATCCTCCCACACCTGTAGCTGCTGCCGTCGTTGCAGCAGAAGCTGCTTTAAAGTTGACGTCAGGCTGTTTGCGCCACATATAATTGACAATCGTGAATTCCAGGAGTGCACAGAAGACAAAGGCTGTGGAATAAAAGCAAAAAGAGGATAAGAATTATGAAGATTCAATGGATAAAGGAGGTGTACTATTTTTAGAGTTTAAGATCGCAATAGTTACTTTGCTTACATGTACAATGGAAGCACTATTGATTCAGGAAGTTTCTGAGGCAACAGGGATAAATTAGTTTTTCGGCACTTACTGACTAATTCTGGAATCATCTATGTGATTTTTGTTATGAATCTGTTTGTAATACTAAATGATCTGCATTTTCTTATTTTTATATTTATGAAAGAGCAGTGACATATTATTTTCAGAACCGTTTAATTGCAATTATTAAATTATCAAAATGATTACTTAGCTCCAAGAATTCCCTTACCAGCACAAGTTCCCATCCACACATCAATGGCTTTCACGTAGCTCACTTGTGGTAGTCCACTCTGAATTCCTGTTGAGAAAGCAGTCCTTTTAATATGACAAAGGTCATAAGACATTCTGTAATAGTAAATATTTAGCATGAGAAGAAAATGGAATGCGTATTAATGCTGCAGGCATGAAGTTCGTAATGAGTGAATCAAAGTGATAAATGATTAGTGAATGAAAAAAAACTAGCAGCCAATGGTTTAAAATATCTTAAGAAAATGACTGTTAATGAGCCAGCTCCATTGTGACTAAGTGAAAAAAGCCATCCATCCAGCTTTTGAAGTGAAGTGTCATTGTTTTTATTTGCTCATTGCCACATGAGTGTGGTGTAGTCATTACTTGGTTGCCAGTTATCTGCAACACAATATTACTAATTTTGAACATGCAAGTCAGCTCGTGACCTCATGTAGCTTAGTTTGCGTGGTAAATATCTTTTTTGTTTTGTTTTTGTGTGATTGTGACTGAGATTGTCAGTCGTTTGTTTATTTCATGGAGTCTTTCGTGTAGCCTACCATTCCTAGCTGCTTGCTGCGTATTAAGCCATTGAGATACAGGAGGAGGAGGAACTAGACCTGAAGATTGGGAGGAGACTGCCAGTAGGGTTGTCACTCCTAGAGTAGTTCGTCCGGGGACTGAATCGACATCCATCCAGAAGGAAACCCAAGAGATGACCACAATGAGGATTGTAGGAAGGTAGCTCTGGACCAAATGGAATCCAACAGACCTGCTCAGATAGAACTCCGCTACCAAACAGCTGTAGTTTCCTGTAAAGTAGACGGACATGGGCATCATCCTCACTTAGCAAAATGATATTATCTATCGATAAGATGATAAGTGACTAATTGAATCAAAGAATTTCATCTTTTAAACATGCCTCAAATTACCATTTTCTTATAAGAAGAGAGACATTTCAGGCATGATATGGTGGAATATCATGATTAATTAAAATTGGCAATTTTCCACAAAATAAATTTTTTTTTCAGAAGATGATGTAGTTACATCGAAACCGGTCGTATTAATAAAAAAAAATTATTTTGTGGAAAATTGCCAATTCTAATTAATTTACCATTTTCTTGTTTTTGAACTACAGTGCACTTGCTCACTATGGACTGCGATTGTTCAACTTATGGTTAATTTAAATGACCAAGATTAATTCAAGCTATTACTTTTGCTAGGGAGGTATTTTTTCTATAAATTTCAGCAAGACTTATTTGATTGGCCTGTACTTGTAAGTCACTGAACAAGCAGTAATAGTGTAATATGCTGTTTTAGCCAAAGAAATTTATTTACCGATCTGAAAGGATTCCTGACAGTCGGAAGCCACAATGTCCACTATTTCAAACTGTGGCATTCTTAGTCCTTTCCCCATTATTACAGGATTTGTAAGCTTCCATTCTAGCCTCAGCTCTTCTATTGTCTTGGAGACTGAAAAAAAAATTTAGTAGTTAGTGGCTAGTCTATACATTTTTTAGGTATGGATAAACCGAAGAGAGGCGATGATTGTTTTTTATGAAATCAACTAATCACTTTTTCTGCATTAGCAACTGATTAAACGAGAATTTTAACGTCAATATCACTGCAAATTCGGACCGTGGATTTCTTATTTTGATAGATTAAAGCCGCCTCTGCGATGAACGAACATTTCTAAAATTTCTTTTTTTAGAAATCTTCGCATTTATGAGTAACTTTAATATAATAGATTCATTCTTGATACTGTCAATGGAGCAAAAATTAAACCGTACATTTTTCAGGAACCTGCGAATCTCAAAATGGCAAATTCATTTTCTAATCGAGGGGGTGAAAACTCTTAATCAGTTTTCAATTTGTTTTATTATTTCGGGGGAAATTTTTTCCCCATGCTCGCTGCGCACGATTCTCTCAGAATTTTGCCCAATTTTCGCTCACAGTCTTGCGTATAGGTTATCACGGAAGCCATTGCTAAAAGTACTTGGTGAAACTCTAAAAACTTATCTTAAATTTCCACACCTCTTACACGCTCTCCTCCCCATTGTCTCTCGCTCGGAGGACGCGTGCGGTGCGCAACGCGCTGAGGTTAAACCATTTTGCCGAAGTTTTCCTCCAACGGAACACCCTCTAATTATTTCCCACCCCCGTCGCCTCGCCCTCCTCTCTGCGCTGTCTCCCACGTAGCAGATGAGTGTTTTGCGTGTGGAGGGGTGGGTGTGTGGAGAGGACGTGGGAGAGGATGGGGGGCGGTCGGGCAGAATTTTCAGCTCTCCTCGTCCCCCAGCTCGCAAACCCAAACCAGGGTCCTTTTCCTCGCCGTGGGGAAGAGGAGGGGGTGACGGTGGTCGAGCGTCTATACTCGGCGGTGTTACTTACCGCCCTTGGGCGAAGTCAATATTTGCCAGCGCATTAAAGGCGCTCGTGTGCTCGTGATGTAAACTGGATTGCCTCTCCTTCCATCTTCATTCGCCCCCGTTCCCTCTTTTACCCCTTCCCCTCCCACCTTCCCTCTCTCCTGCCCTTTCCAACTTCTCCCCCCCCTCTCTCACTCCTCCGAAGACTCAATTTGTCTTGTTTCGCATTCCTTGAAGGAATGCCTTCCCCATTCCTACATCAGAATCATCCAACGACGACCGATAACCGAGCCCATTGCTCTCTCCCCCTCCCCGACTCCCCACTTCCTCTCTCTCTCCTCACTTCCCAGTCCTCCCCCCCCCCCCACAACCCCGCACTCCCTCCCACCCTCTTTCTCTCTCTCCCCATTTTGCACTCCTCATTCCTCCTACCCCACTCCCCAAATCTGCCGGTTGACACCGATTTTAATTCCCGCGGCGAGAGCACAAGGAACGGCGGTAAAGGGTCGCCGGAAGCGTTTTGAGTTGCTAATGTACGCGGAGGAGAACCTAGCTATTTTTGGGGTGCCCTTAATGGATTTTCGATTGGAATTCCATCGGATTGCACGGCGGAGAGCAGCATTCATTGGCTTCAGAGATATTTTCTGAGCCCTGCCAGCAGCATTGAATGTATTCTCTCGGAAATTGCAGCACCGTGGGTCCTTGTGTGTGAATTTAATGAGGTCTTGCAGCGCGGCTGCTTGCTTCTTTGGGACGAAAATGTTACCCATCAGAGAATGATAGATTAGTTTTCAACAAGGCTTCTTGAATTATTATTGAACACCACTAAGAAGTGGCGATGGAAAAAATCCTTGGAAAAATAACCTTAAATGAGACGGATGTGACAGAGAAGATGCGGAATTGAGGATAATGTGTTATTTCCGCCAAAATAGTTGGATGTAGTTTGTACAAAGGTCATTTGATTTTTATTTGAAAATTATTAGCGTACTGCACCCAAGTTTTAACATCCACTCACATAGTCTTCGTATTCTATTTGACAACAAGTATCATTTGAAGGAGATTATCGCGAAAAAATATTTGAATATCACTCTAAAAAACCTCACATGAAAAAACAATTTCTTTTCAATAAAATAATCAATACTTCGTCTTTAAAAGCTGGGAAAAGTTCATGACTCAGATAAAATCTGTTTTATGTTCTTCTTACCTTGGTAAGGAGTAGTATAGTGTATATTTTATTCAAACGAAATGACAAATCAATTCTTGTATAATAGGGATGAAAACTCATGAAATATTTTGTTGGGTAGGCTGAAATGTGATTCTCTGGTATTCATTGTCTCACGCATCAACTTTGTTAAAATATTAAAGCATAACATTATTGTCCTACCCGTACCTTTTGTTGATATCCATTTCAGCTTAAGCCCGGATCTTTTAGGAAACTACTTATTTGTGAAAATAAATAATACTACTTACAGCTTGCAACTTCCATAGTACAAATTTGGCTGTCGAGAGGAAACTTTGCCAGGTCCATCATGCAGGAAAAAGTGAGTTTTAGCCTGAAAAATTAAAAATGATATTAATTTGAGCGAACGTTAAAAGAATTTCTGGTTTAATTGAATTTTTGATATGTCGACGGAGAGTTGTCCTATTTATTGTGAATTGTTGGGTGCATTGGGCAGTTGTGCTGGGTAAGTGGGAAAAAAAACTATTCTAAAGGAGAATTCTTCCGAAAAACGACTATCCTTTATTTTAGGTTACACTATATGTAGACATCAGCATTGTCAACAAATTTCTGTAAGTTGATGCGTAGTGCAAATGTCGTCCCTAGGCAGAGAAAAAGGCAGATTTCTACCGAATGAAGAAACCATTAGAGTCAATACAAATTGTCTGCCATTATAATTATATTTGAACCATTATGCATTGGCATTATTTATTAAAAAAATACGTTTTGCAGACCTATTTTTGTGGAGATCTCGTGAATTGAAAGAAAGTTATGCTCATGTTGTAAAAGTGTGCATTGATATTTGATATTTCCAGCTACACTAAGAAAATACTGAAGAAGTGAAACAATAACTCTGGTAGAAAACTACGTCAAAGTATATTTAAAAGGATTCTTACCCGGTAAATTTGTCAAATGTTTTGACGGGGGGATGTGTGGTGACCTTTCCCTGGTAACATGCGTCACTTCTTATACGTTTGCAACATTTGATTGCTGCACTGGGGAAGGGCGTTGATTCTTGTGACAAAGGCATTCTAAATTGAGGCCAAATGTTACCTTTCAAAGAACACGAATGCAAAGCGGAATCGTTCACCGCATTTGTTACTATGATAGGCAACATATTCACGAAATTTTAAACACGGAATATTTGGGTTTTAACATGAAAAAGATTCAAAAGAGCTGTCCTAAACATGTATCATTCCAGCAATGACACTATGGTCCTCGGTCTTCATTATACGTACTTCATAGTATTCCTATGGTTAAACCAAGATTTAACAATTTAGCTTTAATTAGAAAGGATAATGCTTTCTAAATTACTCATCTATTCATCGTATGACTTAGTACCTTTTTTTACCAGTGGTAGTTTTCTTAGTTCAGTTTTTTCGGCATATCACTCTGGCATACTACACAGTGAATGACCGTACTGCGGAATTGAAGCAATGAATGTATTACAGGAATTTACAGTCTGTGTTTTATTATTCCAGGATCATGTTGCGTAAAACAAAAGGCAAGAACTGAACTGTTTACCTGAGCATGTAGAGGATTCCCCCATCCGGGTTGATTCTCACGAGGACATTGGGAACGGTGACGTATTGGAACTCGGCATGCTTGGCGTTGGGGAAATAAACCTCGGGCTTCCAGATGGCCTTCACCAAATTGGGGTCGTTCAAATCCAGCGCCTCCGTAATCTCCGCGTGCTTCAGCCTCTCGTCCTGCCACTTCTGCCTCAGGTACAAGTCCACTTCGTAATCCTAAAAAAATGCATTATGACATATTGATTGGCTACGTCACATGGTTTCATCAAGAGTTATGTTATGTAGAGGATGTTATGGTCGTGGTGTTAATGCGTTATCCTTAATTGGGAGTAAAATGGTGGGAGAAGAAGGGAGATATGTGCGGATGCTTTCAACGTTTTGGGAAAGTTCTCTTCCGTGAGAAAATAAGTTTTACGGTGAATTTTTCATTTCAACATATCCGTCATCATTTTTCCAGTGCCACCGTTATAATGACTCAGTTTTGAACGACCCTATCAATTTTCCACAATTTTATTGAGCCATAGTGAAGCATGTTTCACTATTCTGTAGCATATTTATTTTTACATACGGACGGACAGAGTGGTGAAATACGTCCTGCTGCTTAGCAATACAATTGTGGATAGTAAAAAGTTCGTTTTTACTAGGGATAAAAAACATTTCCATTCATTCACTTTTCATAGATTTCTGCGAAGAATTTGTTGATTCGTCTAAGCTTTGAGTTTAGAAATCAGGAAAATACAGGGAAAGGTGGGATTTCAACATCCAGAAAATAAAAGTGTGGGGATTTTCTTGTCTCTCGGGAATATTTTCACTGTCATATCTGTTTTAAATTCAACGATTCCATAATATCTATTAACTCGAAATATATCTCCGTAGATTGGCCTCGCTACTCAGCGAGCAGTGCATATATCATATTTGCGTGGAATAGTGAATGTCCAATAATTTTCATTTAATTTTTTTTGGACGGCGTACGTACACGTATATATGGAGTTCTATGGTGGTCTTGTTCACTGGATTTACTCGAAAAGTCGAGTTATTTTGCCATGTAAATAACTGAAAAATTATTTTTTCCGTGAAACGCGGTAATTTTACGAAATATTATTTCTCAGTTTTGGTAGACACTTTGCGTGGGGTATCTGCTGATGAAAACTCATTAGTCGGGCGAATAAAATTTTCGGGCACGCCAAAAATTTTTATTTGATTAAATACATTTTTGAAAGAAATTATTAATCGACAGGGTAGATAACGTCAATAACTTTCTCTTGCTGGAACCTGCATAGAGCAGTCGCCCACAGTGTAAATGGGATCCTTCTGCGAAGCAGATTTTCATTCGTGACATAGCGGAGGCTGAACATACGGGAGATATATTCGTTAAAATTGTCACGAACGATGAACTAGAAGTTTCACTGCGATACATGCACACTTGGGCAGGAAATCATCAGGGAAAGAACTCTAGATGGAAAATTTTGAACAGAAAATTTGAGAGAGGAATTTTTTCACTCCCGAAGTGCAGTCGTTTTTTTGTAGCCAAACTTTTATTTGTTGATTTGCGCGAGAAAAAAACAGAAACATATGTGCCAAAACTAATGGATTTAGGGACTCCTTTTGCGACCGAACAATACGTGACAGCAATAACTCAGGAGGGAGGAGGTGGAGGTGGGACATGCAAGTACAGACAAAATTGGCGGCAATGAGACTCCACGTATTGCATCCAGGTCGTGCACGAGGCCGGCAAATCCGAATGGACGGGAAGTCCGCCAATAGGGCAGCGTCCATTTCGATAAATACTCAGATATCGATGTGCTTGCTACGTGCACATTCTGAGTCCTTTTTGCTGCTGTGTTTGTGAATTTCTCTGCTTTCCCAAGAGCGTTTTTGGCACTTGCCTCTGTTTTATAAATTTGTTTTTTTTTGTTTTCAATGAGTTTATTATAGTTTCTAAAAGTAAAGTGAACTAACGTTACTATTTTTTTTCACTTTGGGATATTGTATTTTCACAACCAAAGCTTGCGTCATCCTCTGGTACATGTTAATGATTTCCGCCAATTCCGGATGCTTGTGATTGGCAGTAAAGGGAGTACTGGTTAACCTTTTGATCGTGAGGGAAAATGCGCAAAGGGCCCTCCCCCTTAAGAGGCTGCCCTTTGGCATTCCCTTTCGAACATCTGGAACTTGCGGAAATTATCAGCACATACCTGACGATGACGCCATACGTCGAAACGCGTCGTGATTTCGCAGAATATTTCTAAGTGTTAAATTACAATAGTTTTTGTTTAATTTTCTTTTAAAATTTCTCAACGTTTCGCATAATATTGTTAATTTTATCATGCCGTTCGTTTATTATTAGTGAACAAAATGTGTAAAGAAGGTGGGGCAAAGAAGGCTCTCTATAAGAAGAAGCAGCGAACAACGGAAAAAGTACTAACATAGACGTATGAAAGGAATTTATAACAAGTAATATATGGCGTCTCCTTCTCTACGGATATGAGATATGGAAAATACGAGCGGTGAAGGTTAAGATTGGAGGAAATGGTGGAAGAAGAATGCGTAATACATGAATTGAATAAACGAATGAAGAAGTACTTCGAAGAGTGGGTGAAGAGAGAAGCCCTTAGAGGAGACTTAAAGGACAAGAGGGAGATTAATGGTCATAACCTAAGGCACTGTATTGTATTGAAGGTCATAATCGAAGGAACCATGGAGGGGAATAGTTACAGAGGAATTTCTAGTATGAACAAGAGAAGCATGTGATAGAAAATTTGGGAATGAAGAGATTGCCAGGGGGGCAGAATAAGTTGGAGAGCTGCTGTTAACCGATCCTTGGATTGATAACCCGCAATCATGAACGTATTCAGTGTAATATGTGATGTAACGTATGCGGTGTAATGTAACATCAAATAGAGAAATTGTTTTTTCTCTCCTATTTCAAAATCGCTCTATCCTGAGATGAAGTAAACTTAGCAAAAGAGGCATCAGATTCCGCATAGGAACCGTGCAGTTTGCTCAGAATTAAACACCGAAACCCCCTGTGCCCCGCGCCTATGACGGGAACGATTGTACGATATTTGGTGCACTCCAACCCACGCCGTGGTAGCCGGGAATTTCGGCTCGTCCTGAATGCTTCTTCTCCCCTGTCAAAATTCATTTACATTTAAACCCAAATTTCCTACCATGCAACGTCAAGTTTACCAATAGCATCTCTCGTTGGAGCCTGAATAGAGTTGATGTGACGCTGATGGAGTTATGTGACGAAATTATTCTTTTATCAAAACCAAAACCGGTTTGTTATTCTGCTTGACATGGCACTTTAGCCGTTGCACTTCTGAGGTTCTCGGGTTCTAAAACTTTACTTATTTCTCTTAGACATTCTCTCTCATACGCGGTCTGTTATCAGAACGATCTTGGAAACTACTCGTGTCACAAAGAAAATAATCTTTCAAAAGGCCGTGATGAAATTTACATGAATAGAAAATATCTTCTATGAGTAAATCAGCTTATAAACAGTTAAAATTCGAAACCTTAATGAGTTTTTTCTCCTCCTTACTTTGTGAAATTTAGAAAACTGGTACTTTGGTTTTTTTTTACTTTGTTCACTTATTTCATAACGGGTTTAGAATATGTAAAAGCCAATGCAAATGTTCATTTTTGTGAATAGGTTTTTTTTTTAAATTTAAAATTTAAATTTTATTATTCTTGTTAACGTCTAATCTCTTTCACAGGAACTTTACTCTTGTGAATACATCCCGTTTTCTTCTGGCTCTTAATGGTGTCCTTAGTTAGGTTGTCATAATACGGTTTCCTTTCAAATGGTTCTTGCAAACATATTTTACGGCTTCATGCTTGTGAAAATGAGACACTGTGTGTTTCCTTCTTGTGCCTTTTTCCCGGAAAACATGATTTATGAGCTCAGAAAGTTGTGCGTCAGCCATGCAAAAATGCTTTATATCCCTTCGCGTGCATGCAAATTAGGTCTTGCTCTGTGTTTGCCGCTGCTCTAAATCAATTAAGCCATCCAAGGCCTTTTCAATCCTTCGTAAGATTGAGTCTTTACATAGGAAATGTTCCGTGAAATCCAGTCCGTTGTTGAGGTCGAAAAAAACTCGATGGGAAGGAAGCTATCTCTTCGTAATTTAGAAGCTGCTCTTTTATGTTTTCCCGCCCAAAATCGACGAGGCATCCGAGATATTGCGATACTCGCCCATCTCCGCCGCAGTGTATAGCTGGGAATGCCTTTTGAAAGACCGAGATCCATTCAAGTGTAAGCAATTTTGCCGGATATGTTTTTGTGCGCGCAAGAGTTGTGGGTTGAACTCCAATTTTCCGCTTGGCACTTACTCATCTTGCGATGACGACAGCGCATAATTCGAAATTCTTCCTAGGGAAGAATCATAAAGGTGGCGTCACATCCATTTACGTGACTTGGTAGACATAATATAGACCCGTATTAATAATTGTCTTCAGATCTATTTCTCTCTTAGGAGCATGCTGCGTCAAAAATCGCGCGGGAAATTTTGAAGCAGGAATCTTCCGAAGGAGGGAGGCGGTCATTAATACAAGACCGAGTCCCAAGCGTTTTTGTTCTAGGGCCACCTTTCCTCACTGTGTTACCGTTTGTATAAGGGAGGCGCTTTCTTCTAAAATGACGTGCAAAAACCTTTCCTAGATACGATATTTCATAGAGTACGTAGGATGTTAGACGGTATGGTCTAGGGTCATGGGACGGTGACACTAGGGCCCGTTTCCAATGATATTCTCCAATAAGATTAAGCGGATAGACCCTTCAATACGATATTAGTACAATTAGTGCGTTGATTTTTTGCTTTCATTGTAGAAGAATTAACATAACCACGGGTAATCAATCCAAGAATTGGGTAGTAGTAACTCTCCAAACTATCCTTTTCCCTCCCAATATTTTCAATCCCTCTCAGCTCCTTGCGCTGGCATTATCTTCTATTCTACTTGCTCCTCGTAGGTAATCCTAGGCCTTCGTCTTTTTTATTCTTCTTTCAGTTATCATAGTCAGTGCATTTTTGTGCCTCAGGATATATCCAAACCATTTCTTACTTCCCTCTGAAAGTGTTATCCCTAGGTTTCTCTCTTCAACCACCCTTCGAAGTACTTCTTCATTTATTTATCTGTCAGTCTATTTTATTTTCAGCATTCTTACTTCCTTTATTAGTGACGATTAGTGACGATCCTGCTACTTAGATAGGTTAATCCTTCATATTGTTCCATTATGGCTTACCTTAGTCTTCCTTGGAGATTAGTATCTTTCCTCACTTCGACTGGAGACCATTATCTTAGTTTAAATCTTTTTGTTCCTGAGTTTGTAGTTTATTATCACCTTTTACATATTTGTGGGTACCCTTGTAAGTTCTTATTTTTTTCTCTGATAGTATAGCTATTGCATGCAGTACGCTAATTGCAGTATACTTTTCCTTATTCCTTGAAATTGTAACCCATCTCTTACCATTTCCTTGATCTGATTAATTATCTTCTCAATATACATATTAAAAATCGTTGGCATGAATGGGCAATTCTGCCCTACTCTTTTCATTATTTTAGCTTCTTCCTTGCTTTTACTCTACCTAATCCATACTGTCTGTTCTTTAAATAGAGCGTGTGTCAATCTCCTCCCGTTGCTGTTAATTACATTTGTCTTTGGGATAAGTTACATCATACTCCAGTCCACGTCGTCAAAGGGTTTTTCCAAATCAAATCCTTATTCATGTTGTTTTCCCTTTCAGTATTCACTTCTCTATGAGGAGTCTGTGAAAGAGAATAGTTTATTTTGCTCCTCTTATTTCTTCTACATCCAAATTGGTCCTTACCTAAACACTCTTCCGCTTTTTTCCCCATTATTCACTATTTTATTCCTGTCAGAATCGTCAATATATGGGTCGCCAGGATGATTGTTCAGAAGTTTCCTTATTTTTCTTTTTGGGTGTAAGACCGGCTACAATTTTTGGTTGAAGCTGAAAGTAATGGTTATATATGGGCTGTACCGAAGTTTGATTTTATGCAATAAAGATAAATTTAAATTATCTATATGCGATTTAAATAATTCTTAAACTTTAAATCCAGATAAAATATTAATATTAAAAATGATCCTCCGACAAAAATACCGAAAAATAAGCGTGCTTGAGTGGTGTTATAGAAGATAAACAAATTATATTTGGTACAAAAGGTTTCATTTACGAGCACTTATCTTGGTTATTAGTATGATTAAACGATAAGGTTTTACGATGAATACTATGGTTAAAATATTTTCGCAGATATTCGTGCAATGCTACATTTAACTGAGGATATCTGTTCCTGAGTAAAGTGAAAATTATCGGCTATAGTAGAAAAAGGAAAATCAAGATTTATGAATATTATTTGTTTTCATTGGAGACAGTAGTGTAAAGTAATCGAAGAACTTACGTAGAATGTTTTCTAAAAATTATATCCGGGAATTATTTTTGTCAGAGGGTGTCTAAGCCACTGTTAGGCGGACGGTAAATATCGTTGTCGTCCGACGACAAAAACCGCATCCGATAAAAAACGTTGGATGTTGAAATTTTTTAAAAATTGAATTTTCTTTCGGCGGAATTTCTATCATCCATCGAAAAAACCGTTAGGCAATGGAGAGTGTGTACGCTATAAAATTGGCGTGGAGGTGGCATAGACTAGCGCGTTGGTGTTTAGACTAGTGACATTTATCATGTGGGTAATAGGTAATGTCGCTTCCGTTGCTCCTTTACTTGAAAAATGTCGTCGAGCGATGTTTTATCGTCTTTGTTTTTAAGAGGAATCCGAAGAGACCTGGAAGCACGAGAGCGATAAAAATGCATGCCAACCGGGGCACACGAAAGTATCATTTCATTCTGATGCTCCGAGTAATGGGAATGATTTTTTCGTCTGACGACGACATCGAAATAAAAAAACCATACAAAAAATTGCAAAAGCACGCACTCATTCATTATGCAGATTTTCCAATAAATTGAAACAATTAGCCATCGACAACACTCCGGTTTTTCTCATTCATCTGTTCGCATATATACAGACGTTTCTTCATTTTCAGTGACTCTTAAAGACTGAACTTTTCATTCATGTATTCCGGAACCTGCAACAGGGAAATCGGCTATTAGAATTTTTTCGTTTTATCCGAAATGGTCGCTGAAGCATGTGACTTCCGTGTCCCCTCAATATTTTTATCCGAGTATAAGAAAATTTTTATTTATTGTAATCGATGGATGTCAAAATGAAACTTTGTAATTCCACACGCATTATACTCGTATGTGACATTGTAAAGTTTTATTTTGACATTATTCATGATGGAACAATTACACAAATTTGCGTCTGAAACGAATAATTATTGTATTAGCTTGTAATTGGCTTGTTTAGATGCATCAATTGCTAAAGTCTTTGTAACTTAAACTCCTTAACACAGTAAAACTCTTGCAATGTAACACAATCCTTTAGGCCGATAATTGAATTTGAGCTCGCGGCGTCGGCCCGAGAAGCGGTTCACCTATGATCACAAGGGTCTCATGGTACGGATTTAACCAGGTCTGTAATCGCACGATTAACCTTACTTAATTTAATTTGATTGGTGAGATCTTTTTATATTATGTTGGAGTATGCCACCATTCAGCTGAAATCATTTGTGTAAATACGCCGAATATGTACTGACAACTTTTTAAAATTCTTTTCATTAATATTTATATGTTTTTGTCCAATGGAGGAAAAAATCTCGTTACAACTAGTACCGCACCACAAATTTATTTCATTTTCCCGTTGTAAGTACTGTCTTTACCCTTCCATAGTTATATTTCAAACACTGTAATCTTAAATGAAATAACTGCCTTTAAACCTCCAATAAGTTAGCTGTTGTATAACTACATGTATACCCATAATTGGTGTAATATTTTTTACAATGAAGACACACTATCCTATCTTGTATACTACATCTTTTCCTAAGTGGTTAGCATTCCAACACACTTCGATCAGTAGATAAGTGTTTCAATAGTTAGGTCTATTTGGTATAATCAAACCTTTTCAACTAATCCAATGGAAGACATCACATCCTCGCCCTACGTCCTATTCTATTCCCAGACCAATGGGTTGACTGCTTTATGCTCCACCGACCTGACTGGCGACGCCCTTTAAATTAAGTCGCATGATTTGCACTTTGCCAACCGTTGTAGTTCCAGTGGATTTCAAAAAATATACCCGAGTAATTGTAATCGAAATTTTTTATCATATGTAATCGGAGAATTTTTATGGTAAAGTTTCAATTTCCAAAGTAAAATAAAAAAAAACTGTTAAAATATTTCAGTGTACTTTTGACATGCACTGCGCATTTCCTCCGATTTGGTAGGCGATGATCATCGCGAGCAAGGTGAAAAAGAATTTTAACCTTTATCGACGTGATTTGGACACTGTGAATTTTTCACAAATTGCAGTTCATAATATTCTCCTTGAGGTTGATAAGCATATCCTGTTGGAATGGGCCGCGGTTGATCATATTTGAGAAGTCACCCTACTTGTGTTAGCGAAGTACACTCGTATCCGAGTTTCTATTTTCCTCTTGAGCAACAGATACGCCCGTAGTATTGAAGTCCTTCCCAGAAATCATCCATGTGACTAATTGAATGCTAAGATGCGAGTGTGCCGCTTCTGCATGGATGATACACGTACAAGCGGAGTGAATGGTTCACAATTCGCAAAAAGTAAAATTCGACTGAAATATAGAGCATTTAAAATCACCCAAGGTAATGATTTTTATTCCTGAGTGAGTCAAGAGGAATATTCAGGAACGGTTCGAGAATTTGGTGTATGCTAAAAGTTGAACTTCAAACATCGCGATAATTCGCATCTCAAAAAAACTAGAGAAACCATAGTTACAAGAAGAAATTTTACGAATGATTCCAAACTTGTTTGCCCTTAAATTTAGATCCTGGGTGCGCATGTGTCTGAAAAATCTTGATCTGCTCTGGAACATACCGCGAGTAGTAATCGACCGTAGGGACATACAGTACAATACTCTGCCGTAACCAGCATCAGTTTAGGAAAATTAGGTCATGCGAAACACAAATGGATCTTTTTATTCATGATATCCTGAAATCGGTGGAAAATTATATCCTTTTATAAACAAAAATAAAATGGTGTTGAGGAGAAAGTTACCAACTGAATTGAGAACCTCTTAACAAACCGTAAACAAAAAGTTGTCTTCGATGGGTTTAGTTCACTAGAGGCTGATGTAGGTTCAGAATTCACACATATATGTGTTTTAGGGCCCCTAATCTTCTTGGCGTACATTTAATACCTTTTTTCGTGATATTTTTGTTGTCACTCTGGAACGGAATCTAGATTTTTAAAGATAAAAATGCTACAGTGGTGAGTTTATAGCAACACTTGACGTTCATTTCGCTAGATTGGCGATCTGTCCTTTAAGTCACGTCCTTACGAAAGTTTTAAACATGGGCATCGATCCAATCGCAGGATTTTTTCTCCTTTGCGACAGATTGTCCATATGGCCACTTCCTGGCTTTCCTTCCCTTATAATTCCCTAATTCATGAGTCTCGGAGCAATATGACGAATCCAAGGTCTTTCCCTAATCCTAAATGGCTTAACTCGGGAGGAATTCGTGAAACTACTCCGATAACGTCCTCCTCGACTTCTCCCCCCTCTCATGCTCTTGCCCTTCTTTACTTTTTCAAAACATTCCTGTCACCGCTCCCCTCCCTTTGTCTGCCCCCTTCGAGCCCCCATTCTCTCTTATCTCTCTCCCGAACCTCCTTCCCGCCAACCACCCCGGAACCACCTCTTAGTTTCGTAAAGAACTCCTCGAATGAAGTACGCGCGCGCAGACTTCCACCAGCGTCCTCGCTTTTCATCGTCCGCGGAGAACGGGAACCATCCTGCCCTCGTAATTCATGCGGGCCTCTCCCTCTGCGAGCTTCGTGCTGTCCCTCTCATCTACCCATGAGTTTTAGAAGAAATTGGCGGACGTGGGAGGAACGATATAGGGAATATGAGTCTGACATCGGTTAACTTAATAGATGGTATCGGAATGATGTTGGCCACGAAAATACCGCGGTCATAAATAGCTCGAGCTAGATTTTTACAAAACCCCCTGGAAGCAATCCCTTAAACCCCACTCTCGTTCTTTGAGATGGCGCGTACAAAAAATGTTGCGGGTGCTCTTCGATGACCGTGTTAAACGTCTGGGTGGAGTAAGTTTTGGTCCGCCAATCACGCAAAGGAATTTCTTAGGTTTTATCACTCCTCTACAAAATCCCCTTTCATCTTAAAAATGATGCCTGTCTCGATGACTTAGATGAGTTAGTACAGTTAATTTATTTTAAATTATTTCTGTATGCGGATGACTCTGTGCTGATATTAAGCCATATTATGGATAGCTGTATAGCTGTGGAAATATGTTGAAAGGCTTAATTAACTCATTGAAATGTGATACAACAATTTTAAGTCAAAGTAGAACAATGGACTTATTTTATTTACCATAACGTTGATTATTGGTATCCGAACCGAAATTTTAACCAAAATTTTAACCTAAGAGACGAGTATATTTTCCCTTACGAAATTCTGCAACAGTATTTTTTCGCATTGGCTAGAAAAGAAAACACCTGCGTCGCGAATTTCATATTTTAATTCTTTGTCGAAATTTTAAACTTCGGCATGGGACATAATTTATTTCGATATCGGGAGAGAATTGAGAGAATAATAATACTATGGTTACGTCTCTTTCGAAGTACGGAATATATTTAATAGTATGATGCGGTACTCCGAAATTTTAAGATTAGCAATGTACGAAATTATTGAAATTGATCGAGAGATATTGCAAAGGAATTCTGGATCACGGGGCAGCAGTTCAAAGCAAGCTGGGGACAGACAGCTAGTTTAATGCAAAAGATAAAAATATTCTTTAGAGATGTGCGACATTATCTCAGCGTTATCCTAGCTAGCTAGCGTATGATTTTGTGGAAAAGTCTTTCGAGTTTCATTGAAACGTCTTTCAAAAGCTTCGTGAACATCTTTTTCTCTTTTTTGAATGTGTTCCCAGTACCGTTTTATCGTTAAAGGAAGAGTAACTGAATGAGTTTCTAGAGCGAGATGCGGAAACGAAAATATTTTACTGGAGAAAGAAATGCAATTTGAAGCGTTTTCGTAGTAAATATTACCCCGTTACATAAGGTTACCAAGTTATACAATAAGAACAGCGAATTGCATATGCCACCTTAACTGCTAATTGTAATAGTTTTTTGACTTTGCTGATACTAGAATTGATGATCAACACTAATTTATGTCCATTTTTTCCCCTGAAATTCCGAAAAGAAGGAGGAGGAAATATGCGAATAAATACGGTTACCGGAGTGAGCTAAAGCCCCACGCTATGTTACCAGATGGGTAGTACTACTAAGTGGGCCGTCACCCATCAAATTTACATAAGAGGCAATTAACATAGATAGTAGTGGTAATTATTCTAATCATAATGTAACTGCCCATCCTCTCCACTTCTTCTACATATCTATTTAGCAGTTTGATCATTGTAGTAGTAGTTTATGTTGGTAGGAGCTCAGGGGAAAACCCCCCGGCGGTGAATTTATGTTACTCTTAATAAGAGATACCACGATTTTGAAAATTTTAAGCCCTATACGAAGGACTGAATTGGTGAAATCGATCGAAGCGATCTGCACGTACGTTCCACGTAGGGATGCGGATAGCATTAATGAACCTTCCGATTACGGGAATTGAATTCGGTCCCTCCAAGTGCTAGTGCACATGTCTCCGAACAAACAATTTTTCCTTCTGGCCCAACGTTTCCAAACAATTACATAACCATAATTGATGAATCTCTGCCTGGACGATTTTATTATTAATTCTAATTAATCCTTCCGTCGTCCTAACGAGCGGGTTGGCCATCTATCCTTGAATCTTTAGAGGCGGAGGAAAAACTGGGAATGAGATAAAACAAAAAAAATTCCTTGCAAAAGTTTCGAAGAAAGTTTTGAGCTCGTTTCGCCTTCCAAGTTGAGTTGACTAAATATTCTGTTTGACGAAAGTCAAAGAGTTACGGGTCAACTCTTGCTTGTAATTGGAGCTTAATGTACTTTTATTTGCGAAATGAAACGTTCTGTGATAGTTATTTTTGATCTGGATTCGTTAGCTGTACGTTAAATTTAAAATGTATAAATGTATGTATGTTTATATATATGTGTATATATATATATGTGTGTATATATATATATATATATATATATATATATATATATATATATATATATATATATATATAACTCACTAAATAGTCACAGCAAACACAGAAACCAAAACACACAAAAGAGGGACTCACTAGTTCTCGAATTTTCGGTGGTGCAACCACCTTTCTCAAGAGGAATTAGGAACAGAACTGTTCTGTTCCTAATTCCTCTTGAGAAAGGTGGTTGCACCACCGAAAATTCGAGAACTAGTGAGTCCCTCTTTTGTGTGTTTTGGTTTCTGTGTTTGCTGTGACTATTTAGTGAGTTTCATTGTGCACGTTCGTGGCTTTTCCTGGAAAGTGAATATATATATATATATATATATATATATATATATGTGTGTGTGTGTGTGTGTGTGTGTGTGTGTGTGTGTGTGTGTGTGTGTGGTAGTTAGATTAGTTAGGATTGCAGTCCTAACTAATCTAACATATTCATAAACACAATTCCGTCGAAGTTATCAAGAAATAACGTGTGAGTGTTCCTTTTATGTGTTCTCATATTATGTGTTACTGTCTAAGTTTTGAAAATGCATACATATATTTTTTTTATTAGGTAATCTACCGGTTAAGGTAGGTTTTTGGATGGACACAACTATCAAATAAACATTTTGTGACTCCCCACCTAGCAAACTAATCTATATCAGGTCCCTCTTCATCTCGGTGTACTTCTTTCCTCCCTTCATCCCGTCCAACATCCCTATCCTGTTCCTACCCTTACCTCGCTTGCCCAACATTCTCCCCTCTATTACCCTCTTCAACATTCCACTACCGCTCAATACGCCTTTCATCCATTTCTCCTGCCTCCATAGGATTTCTCTCAACAAACCCCTCTCCTCACCCACCATTTCCAGTACTTCCTCATTTGTTTTCCTTTCGGTCCATTTCACCTTCTCCATTCTTCTCCACACCCACATTTCAAAAGCCTCCAATCTACGTCTATCCTCCTGCTTCAGCGACCACGTTTCCGCGCCGTACATAGCTACGCTCCATATCAGAGTTTTTACGAGTCTTGTCTTAACATCCCTACTCAACGTCCCCGTCATCAACTCCCTCCTCCTTGAGAAAGCCTCCTTGCCTAGCGCAATTCTTCTCCTTACGTCCCTACCACTTTGACCGTATTGGTTCAAAACACTTCCGAGATATGTAAACTGCTCTACCTGCTCTATTCTTTCCCCGCCTATTTTAATATTTAGCTTAGCCTTTTTCTTTCTGGAAAATCGCATAACCTTTGTTTTATTAATATTGATTCTCATCCCATATTTATCGCACTGAACCTCCAATTCACTCAACAATGCTTGCAACCCCTTGGCTGACTGAGCAACTAATGCTTGGTCATCAGCAAACCTAACCGATTTTACGAGTTCCCCTCCGACTTTCATTCCTACCTCCAGTTCTTCCCATGCCTCTTTAATCATTTCCTCTACATATACGTTGAACAGTACCGGTGACAATGGGCAACCCTGCCTTACACCTCTTCCTAACACTGCCCATCCAGACTCTCCGTTCCCCACTCGCACCTGAGCAGTCTGAGACATGTACAGGTTGCGGATCAGTCTCCTGTCCCTCCAATCCATTCCTATTTTCTGCAATACACGCATTAATTTTTCCCAATTCACTCTATCAAACGCTTTTTCGAAATCTACAAAACAGGCAAAAACGTCCTGATTGTATTCTATATTCCTCTCGACTAGTGATCTCATTACTGCAATGGCATCACGCGTACCTCTTCCTTTCCTGAACCCAAACTGATCATCCCCTAAGTAATCATTTGCCTTACTCTCTATCCTTTTGTTGATGATCCTGAGAATAACTTTAGCTGCGTGGGATATCAAACTTATTGTTCTGTAATCCTCACATGACGAAGCCTTTGCCTTTTTTGGAATAGGAACTAACACCGATCTCACAAAATCTTCCGGCCAGATTCCTTCCTCATAGATACTACGAATCAGTCCATATATGGCCTTTTTCCCACCTTTCCCTAACCATTTCAACATTTCTACAGGAATATTGTCCACCCCCACAGCCTTATTTGCTTTCATCTCCTTTAATGCCCTTTCTATTTCATCGTCGAGTATGCCTGGACCTAAGCTATCTTCTTCTACGTCATGTTCCTTTTCTATGTCTAACCTTGTCGACCTAAGTTCTTTACCATACAGTGTTTCTATATATTCCTTCCATCTCTCTTGGATTTTTCCTGGTTCAACTATTATCTTACCCCATTTATCTTTAACTGTTAGCACAGATCTTGCCTTCTTACTTCCCGATAATAACTTAACCTTGCTGTATAGAGCACCAATT
Source organism: Hetaerina titia (assembly GCA_037158775.1). NCBI lineage: Eukaryota > Metazoa > Arthropoda > Insecta > Odonata > Calopterygidae > Hetaerina > Hetaerina titia. Next base: position 83,279,252 of record CM073769.1, on the reverse strand, counting down.
TCACCCTTCTTCAGTAAACTTTCCATGTCCTCGCATTGCGTTTTCCACCATTCTTCTTTTGCTTTATTTGTGGCCCTTCTCAATTTATTGTTTAACTCTTTGTACTTCATTTTGCCTAACTCTGTGTTTACATTTATATATATATATATATATATATATATATATATATATATATATGCGATCATTAGATATATTTAGCACATGGAAAATTGTTTTCTCAAGTTGATTCACGTTGAAATAACAGCCGCTAAATGAACAGTGAAAATTTTTCGATTCCGTACTAGTTTTCAACCGTTTATTATGTATGTACTTAATGATGAATGACCACTTAGCCCACAAGATTGCTCTTTTTGGTAGCCATGTGAAATGTGTTTGGTTAATGTTGACGTTCCTCTTGATGTGATGGCTCTCATAGTTTTGTAAACCTTTAAATTTGGAAGTACCTCTATCCTTTGAATATTTTAGGTGAAGTAAACGGTCGACGAAATATCGGTAAACCCTTTTATGACATAAAGGAGCGGCACAATTCGCAGTAAATAGCACTATTTTCTGAGAATAAAGCTGCATAGACTAAGGACATTCATAAAAACTCATTGACGTTTTATATTTTACGCTCATACTAACGTCTTGCTTTAATTAAAGCAGCCGTCGCATTTTATAGATCCTAGAGAATGCTGTTTGGCACAGCGTGAAATACATTCAGCTGTTTGTTCCGTCCAAGGTATTCACTCTCATTTGACATACTTTTACAATTCATCCACTACCAACATACACTATTTTCATCTGGAAATAAATTCTTTCGAAATATTTTCGCTCGGCATTTTATTTAAATGCTGTTGGAATTTAAAGGCTCATTGAATTCACTCAAAATTCCTTCGGGACGGACGGTCTGAACCTTTTGTTGCGTCTTCTTTTCTTTCAACTCGGAAAAGAGAGAGAAAGATGGGATGTAGTAGTGGGAGGGTTTGGGGAAGGAACAGTGAAAGAAGTGACGGTTGAGTCTACAAAACGAGGTATAGAGCATTTGTCTGAACTGGAAAGCATGCGATTTTTGAAAGTCCAGCCCATTTAAACAACATGTGAATCCCGACGAGCGCTGTCTTCCAGGACACAAAGATGTTCACATCAATAGTTCAACAGCTAATCTAATAGTCGTGGTAGAAGATTTTACTACGTGTTTGTCCCTTTGACTTATGCATCCTAATCCAGTGTTCACCTAATTGAGATCTTTCACAATTTACTCCAGGTTTTTTGTTTCTCCCGCGGTCGTCATTCCACGAAATCCTAGCAAACCGAGCCAGTTAGAATAAGGACATGGACTATTAGGACCGAATTAGTGACAGGGAGATTAAAAAGTATTAGGCGTTAGATGGAGAGAGGAAATGGATGTGTATTAGGACTGCGCGATGTTATATGAAAAGACAGTAGGGATTATTGTACCGCTAATTATGGACTAATATATAGTGAAAAGAAAGAAAAGCAGCGCGGGGTGGCAGTAGTTTTGAACAAAAAAGTTGGAAGAAGTGAAGTAAATATAGGGCAGATGAGAAATAGAATTTTAATGGTAAATGTAAAAGCTGATCTAACGAACTTGGTTATTACATAGACGGTCTGCTTGCCAACAAGTAACCTTATGTACGAAGATAAGGCAGGTTATAAGATCAATTGAAAAAATAATTAATAGAGTTCTACGATAAAACGTTTAATAGATATAGGGGATTAGAATGTAGTGGTTAGTGAAGGGAGAGATGGGCATGTAGGTACTACGGTTTAGAATAAGGAATGACCGTGAGGAAAAGGTAAAAAAGTTCTGCCGAAGATATGGGTTAGTCATAACAACTACTCGTATTAAATACCACAATAGGTGTAGGTAAACATTGAAAATGTCAGGGTCGAAACATCAGGTTATATTGCGGTTAGGCACAGAGTTAGTTGCAGTGTGATTAATTCGCACAGTTTCCCGGGAGCGGATGCGGGGTCAGATCATAATTTAGTGCTGATGAAGTGTAACGTCAGGTTCAGGAGTGTAAAAATGGAAAAGGCGGGCGAGGAAACGGAGTATGAAAGCATTGAGTTTGACGAAAAGAGAGGAATACTAGGAGGCACTCGAAATAATTATGACGGTGAGGACAAAGAGACGGGTACATTAGGAGAAAAATGGGAACATAAGCAGATGTATAAATCCACAAATTAAATTATCGGAACAATTAATGGGCAGAGAAAATAATTGATTACTGATGACGTGATTAATGAGATAGATGGAAGAAAAAAATGGAAGAATGAAAACACCGATTTGGTTAGAAGCACGAGAAGATTAATAAGATGAGTTGGGAAACTTATTGGTGAGCGTGGTGGAGAACGCAATGCGAGGGCATAGCGAGTTTACAGAGTAAGGGCGGAATGGGTGCGCTGTAGAGAAAGACGAAAAGTATAACGGTTAGTAGTAAGGGAAAATCCACGCACGCTATTAAGGAAATGGCAGGAAAATAACTAATCGAACCATAAAAGATTCGAGGACCATGGAAAAGAAAGAATACATTAATTATATATATATATATATATATATATATATATATATATATATATATATATATATATATATATAATTAGTGTAATGGTAGCACATCCGCCCGACAAGTGGAAGATCCGGTGTTCAAATCCCGGTCAAGGAAATATTTTTACTTTCGTGATCTGCTCAAAAACCGCCTTCCCCACATGTCCTGTGTTCGCCTTTTATGTGTTTTCCTATCCCCTTTCCTTATACCTATTTCTATGTTTGAATGAATATATATATATATATATATATACATATATATATATATATATATATATATATATATATATATATATATATATATATATATATATACATATATATAGTATAAAGGTCGGTTTAGTAGGTGATGGTAGAGCTCACCCATGTACCAAGCCCGACGGCGTGTGAATATTCACACATCAGGTAGGGGGGCCAGTTCCTTTCCCTGTGCCGGTTATGGTTTCCCAGGAAGACCTGGTACCCGAAAAATCAACTAGCTTGGGTGGAGCTGCAGGTGCCCAAAGTGCCTTGCCCGGGAATCGAACCCGGGACCCTCTGGTCAGCAGTTCAACGCTCTACCCGCTAGACCACCGCGACCCATATATATATATCGATGATGCGGAAGTACTCACGAGAGCAATATAACTTTTGGACGGCACAATATAACACAGAATAAAACAGATAACACGTAAAAGGACACTCACACTGTAGATGATTTAAGCTTTCGACCTACTCCGAGGCCTTCTTCAGGTCTGACCTGATATATATATATATATATATATATATATATATATATATATATATATATCAGTCATATCTTATCTTCCGAAGAAGACGGAGTTCTAGTCCGTCGAAATTATCAAGATATTATTGTGAGTGTTCTTTTATGTGTTCTCGTGTGTTACTGTCTAAGTTTTATATATATATATATATATATATATATATATATATATATATATATATATATATATATATATATATATAGGCCTAGATATTAAGCTAGCAAGTTTTAATGTAGAAAGAGAATATGTCGTAAATACGGAAAGCTTATGACCAGGCATACTTGACTGCAAGTTAGAAAAGAAAATTAGAGAACTAAAATCAAATAAGACCTCAGGGATAGATAAGATTCCTGCAGAACTACTCAAGGGTTAAGGAAAACCAGGAAGGGCTGTTTTTGTGGGATAATTTGTACGAAGGAGGAATTTTGCTGGAAGATTTTGTTTCAGAAGTTTCACTTTTTGATTTTAGAAGTCAGTTTCAGTTCCTATTTCAAAAAAGCAAAACCCAACAGTAAGAACTAGGGAAAAATAAGTATAATTTATATCTTCAGGCAGCAAAAGTGATATTAAGGATCGTCAATAACGTGATGGAGAGTTGGGTGATTAATGATTACTTTGGGAATGATCAAATTGTGTTCGCGAAGAGTATAGGTTCACATAATGCCGTAGCAGTAATGTCATTACTATAATTGGCATATATAAGTAATATTGGCATATATATTTTTTGTAGATTTCGAGAAGACGTGTGAAAGAGTACATTGGACCGATAAATGAATGTAATCTAGAGGTTAGGAGTATATTGGAGGGATAGGAGACTTATCTGCAAGTATCTCAGGGGTTGCCATCAATACTGTACATAGAAATATAGTAAATCCGTGCGATAAGTAAGGGACGAGAATCGATGTAAGCGGAAAACGTTAGAAGATTTTTGAATAAGGGTAAAGCTAATTTAAAATAGAATACCATAAACTATAGCAGGTGGAAGTGTTTCCCTATTTTAGAAGTGTTTATCGTATGACGTAAGTGGTCAAAATAGTAACGACAGAAGAAGAGTTGACTTTTGCAAAGATTAGGGTACTGATAACAGGGGCGTTGAGTAAGGATGTTAAGAGATGACTCATTAAAATTTAAGATGAAGAGTGGTTTTTGTTGGTGCGGAAACGGTTTGTGAAACATAGTAATAGGTGTACGTTGGAGACCTTAGAAATGTGGGCGTGGAGAAGAGTGTAAAAGGTAAATTTTACAGAAAAGAAAGAAAATACATGCATGAGAGGAGGAGAAAGCACTTTTGGGAGAAGTTCAAAGAAGTCAGGAATATTGGATGAAGAGTATTTAGATGGGCGATGGTCTTTGGAAGACTGTGATAAAATGGGGAACGTTAGGAGATGACGATAGTTGAGAATACGAAAAAAGAAAAGAAAGAGATATGGTGGGAAGAGAATGATAGGCAAGTTGAACGGTTGGAAGGGTGGAAAGATGTATGCGCAATTGAAGAAGAAATTTAATTCTATGGAAAATTGGAGATCGTTAGAGAAAAGAACCCAGGATAAAGAACGACAATTTGAATCACGCAATCAGAGAAGATTACATATAGCAACTCGCAAACAAGAGAACTTACCCCAGCGATCATGTGTAATCACGCATACAAAAGAGCTTGAAGAAGAAATAAGTAAGGATAGGAGCTCAAGAAACTAAGATGGGAAAGTCCTACACAAGTAGTTAGCAAACCAAGTTAGACCAAAATAAAAAAGGCCAACGTTTTAGGACTTGTGAAAAGAAATCAACGACAGCAATAAGATGCAAATCTCGAAACAGCATGCAAACTATCAAAGAGTCATCAGAAAGAGAAACTTAAGGTCACAAAATCAGAGACACTAATTGCAATATGCTAAGAGAAGAGGAAAGCATAGGAAAACAAAGGAAGAAGTCCATCGTACTTCAGTACTGAGGACCGGAACTCCTGGAAGATACTCTAATGAAAGTTAAGAAGAGCTGGATGAAGACGATAAGGGAACGTAAATACGAAAACTCGAATTCGACGGTGCAGTGAAAGCCTTAAAGATGCACCAGGCGCCTGCAGCCGCTGAAATCAACGGAAATATTACTAAGGAACTCCGAGGTAGGGCCAAAAACACCCTTTTGGGAGCAATCAAGAACTTCTACGGAAGCGGAATTTGCCGGGGGACTTGGAAAAGTGCGAATTGTTTGTTTTTACCGAAGAAAACGAGCATCTAAGAATTTGAAGAACACCAAGCATTAACTTTAATGTCACCAACATACAAAATTTTAACAGCACCTAATACTCAGCGGAAGAATCGAGGGAATGTGAAGATAATCTGCCCAGCAACATTTTTGATTTAAGAATAACAAGGAGAGGGAACCATCTAAAATAGATTGAAAAATCATGCATGTGAATATTCCATTGTACATATGTAGCATTTCCAGACTTGGAGAAGAACTTTGACAACGACGAGTGGAATAAGATGTTCAAAATTGTAAACACTAGGCTTGGGTCACAACGATAGGGAAGCAATTCGTCTGTGATGAAAATACCAAAGCGTCACAATGCGAATAAAAGACGGACGGAATAAATAATGTAGTTAAACTCGGATGCAGTCTCTCGACAGCAGCATTGGATGCATGTTTGGAAGAGGCACAGGGACAAAAAAAACACAAGGAATAGGCTTAAAAGGAAGTAAGCAAACAGTAAAAATGAACTTGCTCCACCTCAAAGGTAAAATCAAAGTGATGGCAGAAAATTCAGAAGGCTAAAGGTATTATTGAACGTATTAGACCAAGCGCCAGGCATATAGAAGAATGGAATAAAAAGATACATTTGCTGAGCTTAAACGGTTGTGTTTAAAAAGAAATGTTTATTATTTTCGAAATTAAAATTATTTGAAAGCATTGAAATTCATTGAAATACATCTTATAAACTTTTATCATAGAAAAGTAAATCAAATTTCATTTGATGACGTTTCATGATTAAATTCTCAAAGATTACACAAAAACACGAGTTTTTGCAGCAGAAAAACTGGAAACACCAATTGCTGTCACGGTGCTAGAAATATCTTTAGTCAAGGATTACATTTGAGTTTTCTTACGAGCTCAAGATTTAAATGGGAATTGTTGCGGATCCCCTGATTTTAAATACAAATTGATGTTTTGAAAAATCAACGGCTTTTTTTTTAGAGATATAGTAATTCATTCAACATTCGAATCAGGAATTAAAGTAAATGTTGCCTTTTTATTTTTGAAGTCGGTAAATGTTTCGATTGGTGGAAATTTCCTGTATTTCCAAGTGTGTTCCATCATAACGGTGAATGTGTTCTTATACGCTTCATTTTTATGAATTATGTTTATTCTAGAAGCAAATGAATGTTATTTATTTGTTTTAACATTTAAAGAGATTTTTGCGTTATATTACTACGTACGAGTATTATTGTCATTTCGTAATATTGAAGAATTTTCGTACAAAACTCTTCCTCGAGTCAAACCATGGATTTCGCTGCGTCAAAAAATATAAACATGAGGTGTCAGATGATGTAATACATCGAACCCAGTTGTAAAATAAATTCTCTCAAGTGGAAAAGTGCTACCATCTATTATTCATGAGGTGTCAGGTTTCAACCAGGCCTTGCAAAATTAATGTGTAGGAAAATTTATACTTTCTGTATTCTGTTGGATTCAAAAGTACTTAACCATAAGGACACAGAATTGTCTCACTCGCCTCCTATTGATAACTTACATTACCAAAATGTTTTCCTACGCCGTAATTGAAATAAATGCCATTGAGTTCGCTATTAAATTGATCAACTAGTGTGACATTAAGTTATTTTATAATATATAAGTTTCTCTATTCAAAATTTAAATGCTTTGTTATTTAAAAAATTTTAAATCCTCCAAAATATTTCCCATGTGACCGCGATGATGACCATCATCATGGTTTTATTCGTCATTGTGAAAGGATTTCTTTTTGTAAATTTAATAATCTCTTCTCATGGGTGAGTGATTTTTCGCAATATGGATTTTTAAAATGGCACTCACGCCGTTCGCGCGGGAGTGAACCACTTAGATTATTTCCTTTGCATTTGCTTCAGTTCTTGGCGATTCGCCAATATCTGATCTAATAAAAGCATTCGTATGTTTCTTCCGCCTCGGCCTACAAAGGACCGTGAATCTGTCCTCGATTAACTTAGCCTCAGTTGAGAGCCACAATTAGTCATCATTTGTAATTTGTAATTTATTCATTCACCATAAGCATAGAATTATGCATGGCTTTGTCAATACATGTTTTACACTTAATTTCAGTAAAAAAAACATTATGCAAAATCAAAACAATATGCAAAGTACAAATACATACAATTTACAACTTTTTGGAATTAACACATTTCAGTTATACACTTGAAATGGTATGCATTAGAAAATCATCTACACTAAAAAATAATTTACATGAAAGTAGTTTTTTCACGGCACACTTGAATTTAAAGGAACTTTTGATATTTTTAATATAAGCAGGCAATTTATTGTACATAAGTATTCCCTGATGATCTATCCCTTTAATCGTTTTATTTACTCTGTGCTGACTTACATGGAATGCATTTTGGCTTCTCGTATTATGACTATGAAGGTCACAGTTTTTAATAAACATGTCCTGATTTTTGTTAATAAGAGACACTGTTTCATTCATTTTTATATCCGGTATTTTTCATTTAAAGTTTATCATTCTTCCATATTATATTCCAGTGGTAATCCTCCATTATTTCCTATTTCATATTAGTTGTTTTACCCCCTGTAGGCCCCTGTTTCAAACGTCCAACTTAATTTTCGTTTTGGGGGATAGCTAAGGCCGATACTTTGTGTAAATCCATTGTAAACGAAAAAGACTCCATTTCCACAGGAAACGACCCTTTGGAAACTCATAGTCGTTTTTATTCTGCCATAGTTTTAATTTTCGTTTCGTATTTGCCCCGTGATCTTTCTTTATACGTTTAAATTTCAAAATTTCCTTCCCTATATTTTGCTCAATAGGAATTCATTACGCGTAGAGGCTTGCGCAATCCATATGAATTTCTTTCCGTGGTGCGTTCAAAATTCATCTGCATACATGTACATACTAATTTCTAACTTTGACCACTGAAGTTAATCAACCTTCCCCAGTTATTTGAAAATCTAGCTATCCACTCCGGACTGCTCTCCCAATTTTCCTTATTTTTAATTAACATCATTTCACACGCCTTGCAAAAGTTTTCGTATATTGTTTCCTTTGCTCACATTTTTCATGGATAGATTTTTTCGGGTACAATCATAGTCTCTTAATTATGAGCGCCACTTTCGTATGGGATACTTTGCCCTTGATGAACAATGGGTGCTATGTCTATCTTGGTGCAACTCGGATTCTTCCGACTTCCTAGAACTATTCTGAATTGGTCGACGAAGAGGGGTAGTTGCGGTGAAGGAAGGGAAAAATGGTCAAATGTTTCCTGAATCGGATCTAAGATTAACGCCCCGGAGTCTGCTATGCTTGGGATCGCCGAAGAAAGTTTATTTGAAAAAGGAGTTTTAGACAATAAGCGAATCAAATTGAATGCGCGTTTCATCTTGCCTGGTGAAATACCGAAGTTAATCATGTATTCGTGGGGAAAGTTACGTTTTTAACCATTTAATTCGTTCCTATTCCACTCCCATCACACTTGATTTTACTCTTTGGAAATGAAAGGATGATAACCTTGTAATTTCCCAGAAATTTATTACGATACGACCCGGGTTTTGACGTCCAACGTCATCCACCTGAAGATGACGTTGGACGTCGAAACCCGGGTCGTATCGTGATAAATTTCTGTGAAATTACAGCGTTATCATCTTTTCATTTCCAATATGAATCGATTTCACAAAGTTACGCCGGAAGCCACCAATTACTGATTTTACTCTATTGAAACAGATGATAAATTTTGGCGAAGCGTGGTTCATAGGTTGGTTATTAGGTAGCCCTGGTAGGTTAGTAGGTTGACCTCACCTGTTTGTGAAAATTCCTGTTTTGGCACCTTCATTTAATATAAGTATAAGTTGGCTCTGAATAAAATCGCTGGAAAAAATGTCCCTGCTGATTGGAGGTGGTTTTCTGATGCTGGTGATTTTTGGTGTAGGAGACTTAATAGGCTGTTTAATTGCGAATTTAATTCCTTTGTAATTGAATTGCCGTTGTAGGCAATAATTGAATTGCCTTTGTAATTCCTATTCTGATCACCAGGCAAGAAGTTGTGCCGTAGGAAGTTGGCGGCACCATCGGAGTACATAGCTTTTCCTCCGAAGAAGATGGGAGGACTACGCGAGGAAGAAGAAGTAATGCTTCTTTTTCTTGTTGAACTCTTTCATCTTCCGCATACAGGGTTCGTAATTACTATTTGACGGGAAGATCCTCAGCAATCTTTTTACCCGGAGGTGGGTATCCTGCGAAATAAGTCGGGAGAGCAGACCTTAGCGGGCATATTATGTGAGGTCCCACGCGGTGAAATGGAGGGTCGATAAATTTAAACAAGGCTCTGGTAAGGTTTAAATGCAATGGAGATCTGTTGGACTCGAAATGAGGTCGTGGCTTCACCATGGACGGGTATTGTTTCTCAGTTTTGTGTTTACTACAAAACATGATTTCAGCGAGTAGTTTTAATTTATTCCTTCTCCTTATGAGATTTCAAAGTTTTCTGCGCTCTCGAAATTCGAGCTCCCCACACTAAAAACTTAGTACCAATAGCAACTTTAAAAAAAAATGCTTGTCGGTTTCTTCCTGTTATTAATTTTTGTTGTGCCAAGGTTAAATCCAACGAAGTCATACTCTTCAGTGAAACATCCAGAGCAAGCTTATTTATTTTTTTCACACACTTTACCTTCTGTCTTCTTTCGGTGAACATGAGACTATTATTTGCAGTCGTGGTGGAAGTCGCGTAAGTAGATATTTAGTACTCAAACCTCTGTTAACTTTAGAACTCAGAAGTTTTTTGCTGGTTCTATGTTTATTGGAAGGTCATTTTTACCCAAGATTTAATAAATAAATGGTTAAATATAAATATTTAATCGTAAATTATTGCACATTTGTCGATATAGTAACAAAAGTTTCCGTTACGATGAACAGATAACACCAGAGATTTCAGGTTATTTCTGCATTGTTCCTTTTGGCGGGTACGGCCCAATTTCGAAGGAAACACTGGCCATATCAGACTTGAAGATACTGCCTATAAAGCCAGAAAAGCCGTCGTCCAGCCGTATAGAACGGTGCGGAAGTAACCTTAAAACCCTGCTGTGTGCGTTAATAACGCTAGTTAATCATGGAATTTTTGATAATAAATGTAAATTTGGCGAGAATGTTATTATTCGCTACGCAGTAATGACAGTTATGCGAATAAAAATAAAAATAATTGGTATGGTAGCCGCAGTGAAAATGAACTTGCATATTACGCATAATGTAATTTTTCACAATTTTAATGGACGACAATGTATTTTTAAGGGTGGCAAATAAATCATATCCATGTATTATATTTGCCCTAACTCTACAGCAGAATATACCATGTTGGAGATGCGTCTTGATGGGGTCTAATAAAATTGTGGAGAATAACTCTGTTCTTTCTCTCTATGGATTTAAAATACTCAAAAAAATTAATGCCGGACACTGCGGATATAGTTAGCTTGGTAACCTTAAGTTTTGTTATTAAATGACTGTATCCTTCTCGATATAATAGAGATTAAGAAAACCTCAGTTATATAATCTTGGTAGAGGAAAGACAACACCACTTAAGTTAAAACGAGTCACTTATTTTTCCGTGTAACCGTAACTCTTTTGTAGCACTTGGCCGGTGACGGGTGAAAGGTGGATATGCCCCCCCCCCCTAGTGGCTCATGGCCAGGGGTAGCAATTTTGCTTCAATTCAAGTGGTGGGCCGTTGTAACCTGCCGGATGTAGGACGAAATCCACTCTTCCCTTGGCATCCTAGCCGGGATTTCATTCAGGTGCCCTGCTTCCCTCTTCTACGACCCTTCTGATGCTTTTGGCGCCAAATATTTCCCCCTTCTCTCTTCCTATAACTATGAAGAAGAGCCGTTTACCCAGTTGATTCAATAAGATGTAGTCCTCTTCAAGGTTCTGAGAACTTAAATTACTTAAGGCAGTGATATTCAGTGTACTAGTGACAGTAAGCGCTGCCAAGATTCCTTTTTAGTCTCAGACGAGAATTTGTTCATTTTTGACCGGGGTTCAATGTACAACAGTTTTCTCGAACGTTTGAAAGCAAATCATTTCATTGTATCGCATGCCGGATTTCATTAGTTTAATCAAGTTTCCCGTGGGTTATTCCCGTAGATCCATGATAAATTTAAATACTATGTCATTATTTAACTTATAAATTGCTTTACGAGTCAAATGACACGAAAATTCAGGTGAGGCCGTGCAACAAAAATATGTTCAATGTATCAATTCAGGGTCAACTTTGGCCCCATTAAGTATGGAAAATTACATAAATGTACAGGCCCTTGACAGAATAGAGTGATAGAATATTTCTTTTGGCATCAAAGGATGATTTTAACAAACAAAATTTCAGGATAAATAGTTCATCCTATCCTTTAGTAATTATCGTATTGCATCATGCCCAATATGAACTACCTTTGATCACAATACAGCTAGCGTTATTGCGCCATATTGGCTCTTAAACTCAATACTCTGTAATGGAAAAGAAAACGGAAGGTCATAGTTATAAAGTCGTCGCGAAATAATAATTCACGTTTTTAGAACGTACATAAAATTATACAATTCATGAATTGGATCCGTCCAAACTCGTATTGTTTTACCATGAGTATTAAAATAGAATTTTCCCTTCGTACAAAAAACCGTTTATCTTTGTCATTTAAAAAAATTTTTAAAAATCTTTAAATCTGATAAATTAGTAACCATTGTTTAAAAATCGTAATAGTTCATTGTAATTTTAATGACCATGTTCATTGTAATTATATACACGCCATCATTTAGATGGGACGTATAAAATGTTTTAAATGTGTTCCATATGTACCTCACGAATTTTTTAACATATAACCTAATATAATTTTATATTTTGACAGTTTTATTGTGAAGGATATTAGATTCGTTTAAGATATTTTTGAGATACATTTAGGGCACCTTAGTAGGGTAACATTTCATTAAGTTTAAATCTTTTAAATTTGCAACTGTGTACTCTCATTGCTCCTCATAGGGCTAGATTTTTGCAAATTACTTAGTCGTCAAGGCACCAAAAAATTTAATTACTCCTAGGATTTGAGTAGCTTTACGCTAAATGTATATTTCCCTATTGTATTTTTCTCCTTTGGGATTTCTTCAAAATAGATGAAATGGAAAAGGGAACTCGTCGGTTTCAATTTCACTCGCAATAAAGACATTCATCCTTCTGAGATCAGAGGCTTGGTGAATTAATGATGACTTGAGATAGAGGTAGGGAGATTAATAACAAATTTTTGAGGTCTTCTTCTTCTTCTTCCTGGAAAGACAATACTATTTTTTTATAGTGGCTTTACGAACTATCGTATTCTCTCGTATCCATTTCTATCTACAGAAATGTCTGCCTTTGAAATCTTCCATACTTTTTCTCACGATCACTTCCCGATTTTCCTTTTAGATTTTTCTATTTTTTATTCTATTTAAATGAGCACCGTATTGGCCCCTTACATGACAGTCATCGTATAAAATGTATTGTGTCAAAAGATTCTCTCAAAATATTCCTCTTCTTTATGTTGGTCGAGTTAAACTTATTAGTTTCTATTCTCTTTCACACTGAAGATTCACGCTCTTCATTTTCATCATTTTTCTTCAGTATCCATAACACGTCGCATCCATTTCTCCGTTAAAGGTATAGAACCGTACCACATAATATTAGGGTTTTAAATTCCACTCCACACATTTTCGATTTTTATGAACTCTATCCTGATGTTCAGTCTAGGTTAGATACCAGTGGACAAATTTTCTAGTTTATCGTAGAACCTCTAAAATGGGCATGGGAAGAGTTACGAATTCATTTGAAATTCACGACATTAAAACAACAGAGAATAGTTTAAACTTTCTTGAAGCAGAATTTTCATTCATTACACAAAAATATTACATTCTTTAAGAGTTGGTTGACGTACTTTAGTTAATATTTCGTTTCAGTTCGATTTTCGCTTCACAATCTTTCGATCGTCGTAAAAATGTCTAATCAGAGCATAATTCTCCTACAGATAAGTTTAATTTATTTTGAGGTTTTAATTTGATTTCATGAGTTATCAAAGTTCCAATTATCCGGTGATCTACTCGAATATTAAAAGAATATTACTCATTAAATGCAAAACCGTAGTAGATCGGCGCTTTTTGCCAATTAACAAGTAATTGCGTCCAAATTCGTCGAATCTTTATTGACCTAATTAATGAAGTTCAAATTACCTAAGGTACTATTTTGACCTTATCACCATCATCCATAATGTGTGGTTATTGACGGAAAAAATGCAAAAGAAACATCTAATTAAGGCTGTATGCCGGTGCTAACCATATCAATTATCTAGGAGCTGATGGATGTGGAATTACTAATTGTATGTGAATGCGTGAGTCGATAAAAACTTCGAATCATATAACTCTTGATGAATTTTGCTGTTTGGGAAGACCACTGTTAAACGTACCAATATATCATAATGGAAAATAAAATAGAGCCTTTTGTATTTTTAAAATGAAGGATAATGGTTGCTCTAAGCTGCGTTCTGCTGCGTGCATGCGATAGCTATTAAAGGAGCACGCACAAGTCATTGCTTACTATGTATACATATCATTAAAAAAAAAATTCTGAAGAGTTTATTAGTTGAAAAAATGTGCAAAAATTACTCTTATGAAGTTTCTGGAAACCTTAAATGGAAGCCTGGAAGCCTAAAAAATAATTATACAATGTTAATAGATTGACTTATGAAAAAGTGGATGAATGTACACAGGAATACATTTAAAATATCTACATTCCCATTTTAAATGCAAACATGGCTTGACATTCTTCTGTTTGCATAATGTTTCGGTGGACTATTATGCCCCCAAGCGTGTGATATCACTTTGCTTGTTGCGGTTGCTCCACATAATACGAAAAAAGGTTATGTTTACATATGCTATATCAGCTGTAACGTTCAGCGGAGTAAATGGCGAAGCAAAAAAACCGAGATTCAGGTATACACACACACACACACACACGGCTTTGTGATGCATGATTAAAAAAACGCTATTTTTGCACCGCGAAGATTTGTGGGTTTGTGAATTTGGAAAAAGATTAATGAAATACATGAACCATCTTAACCGTTCTAACTGAATAAATACTGTTTTTTAGATTTGGTGTTAAGACGAGATGTTGCCATAGGTTCTGAAATTTTTTCCAATTTTATAAATCTTTTATAAGTAATAGGTTGTAAATGATCGCGTAGGGTGGCGCGAGCCACTGATATTCAGACTGATAAGCAGAGTCACTTACCGCAGTATCGCAACTAGACTTAGTTTAAAGAATGAACGCAAAAATCAAATGCCTTCGGTTGCATAAATTCTCATTTCGACTAATGTAAGTGCTTTTTATGTGTATTTATCACTCGGGAAGACGTTACTTTACTCTGTAACTATGCACTTCACCATTTAGGTCCTCTAATGATTTAGCGTTAGGAGTTCACCCTGTCACTCCCTAAATAATGTGTCCATCCGAAACCTACTTACATGGTAGACGACCAAACGATAATCATAATAATAATGAATACATTTTATAGCGAAATTGATATAGGTAGCACTTTTATAAAAAATCAATGTTTAATTTTTAATTCTGTACTTTAAATAAGATTGTTCAAGTGATAAATGATAAAATACTAGTTCAAGAAGAGTTGGGTCGTAATTGACAGCAATTGTTGCGAAGTCAGGACAAAGAACCGCTCAATACTCTTCGTTTTGCAGAACATAGAAAGTTGGATGTATGTGGCAGCGTATGGTGGAGTGATAACGAAATATATAGTCATGTAAATACTTATTATTCCTCCGGACAAACCAAAATAATGCGATTCTGCAGATTGTATATGCTTTCATCAATGGCGATTACAAGCAGATGCTTTATGCATAAATTATAACTATTTTTAAGTGATCAAACTGTAACTACCAAGCAATGCAGTGAAAGTTTTACTGGGAAACAAAATAAAACTAAAACTCACTCCAGATATTTCTGATGTCCGGAAATTTTCAGAACAGTCCCTTAAGGAACGAATTCGATGGATGGATCAAGCCTGCATATGGCAGTAGAACTTTTACCATCGCTTCTATATGGTAAAAAATAAAGTTAGATTTTTTACATGGTACCTACATAATTGAACACTCTAATGAGATTGTTTGTCTTTCACTCGGGTATCAGTATTTAGTGTAATGACAGTTAATGTGGAACGAAGAATACCTGATGATAAATGGGAGAATAAATTAATGAATAAAAATTCTGATTTAAAAAAAAATTCTCTGCTAAAATCGCCCAAAAAATCGTTTCGCGCATTTAGAATATTTTATGGCCAACCAACATAATATTGCAAAAAAACATTGGGGTACTGAGCATTTAATCGTAAATATTGAGACAATCTCTGTCTTGTTGCTATGATTCAGTCTAAAAAAATCAAAATTCGGAATTTTAAAGCTGTGATTTCTCTCCGCGACCCTTTCTTGATTTTCCAAGTTTCACGCTGTACAATAAATTCAAGGGTTTTTATGAATAAGTTTCTAGGGCAATTCAAAACCCACGACATCAATTTCATTTTTCAACTTTTCTCCATTTAAGTCTCCAGCGCCCTTGGAGGCGAGAATATTATTTGAAAAATCTTCACCTTCTCTCACGTACTCCTCGCCACATCAGTCAGGTTTTTTTTACCACCCGCCTTTTGATTCCTGCCATATTTTTTAAAGGAGTTAAGTCTCCTACCTCGCCAGGGTAAAGGGAAACTACCCCGTCCGGGAGATGTATCCAACGGGAATCTCAACCTCTGAGGGCCGCCCGCGGCTAAGGATTTTCAGTAAGAATATCCTGGGGAGGATGATGGTACCCACCTAAGAAGGGCCATCTGTCGAGCCTTCTCCTTGTCTCGTGTTATATATGCCGGTATATACATAACTTGGAAGCGTGCCAGGAGAGTGTTCATGGTTGCACAGGCAAAAGATGGGCGAGTTGGTCGGGAGAGAGAAAGAAGAAAGTGAAGGAATTGCGGGGAGGAGCGAGGAAGAAAGGAGGGAGTTAGTATGGGTACTCTAAAGGATGTCTTTGATGTCTCCTTTGGTTTGGATTCGATTTCCCCGAACTACGCGCGGAGGTGGGATGACTCGACGCTCACGCCGTCTTGTTTCCGGAGTGTTCAGGGATAGTCAACTGTGGCAATTGTTTAATTTTTTCAGTCTACGTTCATATGAAAACAGGTGCTATCTGAACGAGTTCCTTTCGCACTCTCATCGACTCTGTGTTAGAGTGACACTGGTAATTGTTTTTTGGTTGCTACGGAGGGGGACCACATCGATCCGCAGATTCAGAAAATGAGAAATCTCAAAGGAAGAGCAAAGTACCGTTTTTTGGAAATATTTCACATCGATAGCGAAAAATAACTTTTCCACTAGTGTACGTAAGTTCACAGGTACACGATATGTTTCCCTATATGATTATTGGATTTTTCTACACATTATGCTACACTTTAGTACCGGTGTCTTGCTTTTACGAAAGTGAAGTGAAACGAGTCTTGCCGATGTTTTACGAAATCGTGGGAAATACTCCGTTCAATTGTAGTGTAGGTGTGTTAATTCAGAAAATTCGTTTAGAAGCCAACCTCTGTGTGCGTGGAAGGAGTCGAGGCGCTGGTATTCGAGTTAGGATGCCGATGCTTCACTTAACTGAAAAGACCCACCCGGTCAGTCAGGCAAGCAAACGAAAGCATAAATCAAAACATCATAAATTAAAACTCATTATGACTCATACAGTTGCTTGTCATGTGAGCTTATATTTATCTTTAAGGAGGGCGTTACTTTAGGCTACAAACTCTGTGTGTAGTTTGTACAGGCGTATATCCTGTTACTTCTTATCTTGAGATCAAAATGCTTTGAGGTTTTCATGAAGTAATTTGTTCAGTATTTTTCTCTGCTTTCCTCCACATTTTGGTTTACGTATATTGGCAGGAAAAATGGATGAAAGGCGTATTGAGCGGTAGTGGAATGTTGAAGAAGGTAATAGAGGGGAGAATGTTGGGCAAGCGAGGAAAGGGTAGGAACGGGATAGGGATGTTGGATGGGATGAAGGGAGGAAAAAAGTACATAGAGATGAAGAGGGACCTGATGTAAATTAAGTTGCTGGATTGGGTTTTGTTTGGAGTTACAAAATGTTTATTTCATAGTTGTGTCTATCCAAAAACCTACCTTAACCGGTAGATTACCTAATAAAAAAATATAGGAGTATTTTCTCCTTCCTTTATACTTGAGTCATTCGCTAGTTGTTTACGCTGCGTTGTTGATTGCGGGATGTTTTTTTGTTTGTTCATGGTCAGTTTTACTTCTCTCTAATACACATTTGAATTCTGAATCGCATATTTAACCTTGCTGTGTATAACCTGACCCGTCCATTAGAGCTCGATTCATGGCTGGATGACGTAGATGTTGACCGTGGTTTTACTCGGTGGAAGAGCTACTCGGTAGTTTAAAGGAGTACGTCCTGAACAGTCAAATGGCCAGAGGGTATAAACATATATGCGCTCGCTTTCGGTGTGAGGTAATATTTGGCTCCGGGTCGTGATCCAAGGCAGTTGGATATTGGTGCCCGCCCTTGCCGTCGTGTCAAACGTCACTCCTACTCGCGATGTAAGTTTTGTTTACTCTCTTTATTCAGCCCACAGTGTTTATTAATACCACTTTTTTAAAGTCCTCTATGTGAGCCGAGCCGACTGTTTTGTGTATGAGGAAAGTGTTAATAATATTTGGATAAGTTAAGTGTGAACTCACCAACTAATGGATTTTTTCCTTCCAACGCAACCATCCTCTCACCACGCACGTCGTATGGTATCAACATCTGGATTATATGGCGTATTATTTCAATAACAAAATATGACTTTCTAATCTAAAAATATGATAATACGATTACCATATTTTTAGATTACAAGCCGGACTCCTTAAAGTTAACATTTACAAAGGGATTAAAAAAAAATTATTTCGACTTTATTATAGTTTTTGATGTTGTTCTCGTTTATGCCATGGTGGTACTATGATCACAAATCCCATGTGCATTTCAATATCGGGATGATGCGGTGGCTAACATCCATGTATGTAGTTGTTTGACGTACTTGCATGGTGCCTGGCTTTCTCTGTTCGTATGCTGTGCATGCCTGTTGTGTACATGTATACACCCCCTGCCACATATCTTCCTGGTGCTATTATGTAGATCATGGCTCAATGTTTGAGGGGAAGATTATCATTTGATTTATTGAACAATGAATGTGCTTTCAGTGTTCATTATTTTATCACACGAACAATATTTTTGAATTTCCTTTATGATTTACAACTAATTGTGGCAATGGCACGCAGAGGGGAGGTCAAATGCTTCATGATGAAATTTTCAGAATACGGGTTCGCCTATCAGTGTATTAAATTTTGGTGTAAGGTTTCGTTTCGTAGTCTGGTAATGGGCAGCAGCCTGTGTTTAAGTGGATGGTTTGATCTGGATGTTAATTAGTACATTTCATAGGCTCATATTAATTGCCAGCACGCACGGGCACGCTTAGTCACGCTTTTTAAAAGCCTGGTGCAAAACTTAATTGCATCTTAATGGTTCTCTAATCAAAATGTAGCTCATTGTCTCTAATGCAAAGATTTGGGACCTTATTTGACCAAATTGAGACGACGCCATTTCACTCGCTTTCTAAGAGGTATTATTACTCAGTTCATTTTTTCCCTTCTTTCCGCCGAGAGAGAATGGATATTGGATAGTTGAGCTATGTAATGTCACATGGCTAATACGCTTTTACCGTGACACTATTGGTTCTTGTAGTTATAGGGATAAAGTCAGTGTTCAAAGGAGGCGCTATAAAACTGTGTTATTTTAAACTGCTTTCTTAATCCAAGTGCAAGGGTAGTTTCAATCTTATGCTTTTCACCTTATGCATTAATGATTAATCTTTTTTATTGTCATTTGTGTTATTGATATGAATGAGTAGTCCTCATTCAAATTGTTAAGCTTTTGGGTTGCTTTATTATTTTATCATCCTGTGGTATTTTGCTGGAAAACACGCATTGCATTTATTTGTTATCTTTAAGCATAATTCCTCAAAAAATAAACTGTGGGAATTATGGGTATGGTTGGAAAAAAATCGCTTATGCAGCGATCACGTCAGCCAATATTCGACGAGGCTTTGCAGTTTGTCCGTAGTCTCGTCCGATTAAGGATTCTTCAGAATTAATCCTTTCAATTTTACTGGAGGAAATGCAACTTTGGCGTTATCCGATTGCAATCTAAATGCATACGGGCAATTGAGTTGTCTTTCTGTTATTAATGGGGTCAGTTCCTGAATAAGAGTGGGAAATTGACCATCAATTCGCGATAGCATTGTTCAGGACAAACAATCTTGGTCTCACATTGAGAATGAGCCTTAACTGTTTCTATCATTTGTTAGACACAGGATGTTGCTTGGTATAACTTTAATATCCAACATTATCTCAGGGAACTGTCGTGCTCCTGCCATTAACTCTCTAGATATGGCATTAACTTTCTCTCAATGAAATAGTAAAAGTTCAAGGGCTCGTTATTATATTCATAATTTTGAAATTTTACCCCAATTTTATCGAAAATTCACACGTTTATATCATCAATTCCGCCCCATAACCCAAAGAGTTGGTGAGTGCTCAAAATTTATCATGCAATATTAAAATTCTTCAAGTTTCCACTATTTTGGCTCAAAATTTCGTATTTTACCACAACATGCGCATCTGAAAGTATGGAAGTGTAGTGCTTACCATCGTAACCGGGCTAATTGAGCCAAAGCTCCGGATGTACAGCTCACAGATGACCCTTGTTGCATTGTCTGGAAAAAAGTAAATGGATATCAGATGCAGAATAAATTTAGCATAATCAAAGATGAAGTGAAATTTGAAAATACCCAACTACCAAAAAATTTAATTCTCCGCTGAATAATACAATATATTGTGGCATAGATTGCGATGTATTATGTCATAATTAGGTATTTGATAAATTATTTTATTTTGCGAAAAATACATTTTTCAGTCATTGGTGGTTGCAGATAATCGTCAAAAAGTAAACATTTTATGAATTTCATTGCATTTATTTGATAAAATATTTATTTTACGTGGAACACAACATGATTTCAGAGGAGGGGGTGCCTTAAAAATTATTCGATTTTTCTAGTTTATGCTTGTTTTTCATGCAAAAAAGTTTCTTGTTAGGCCGTAAATAACCACGTATTGGAAATAAGCGAATGAAAACATAATTAAAAATGTGAATGTTATGTTCTAACCTCATTAAGAATTCCTGTTGGAAGTTTAAAATGGATTGCAATTGTAAAACGTTTCATGTGCTATGTTCACCTCATTTTTCGACTGAGATGAGCCGTAATCGATCATTAACGAAAACGTTATGCCCAATCCTCCACGAAGAATAACGATTTTTCCAGTGAGAAAACACATTGTGTTAATGCAATCGTTTTAAATAGCACTCTTTTAACGGTATTATGGGAGTGTCAGTTGTTGGTGTGCTAAAATTTCGTCGAATACTTTTGAGCAAAATTAAGCTGATTCAGGAAACATTGAAATTTCTATCGACTAGGATAATGTGAGGAAAGGTCTTTGAAAAATTAATTCTAAGATATAATTGGCCACATGTATGGAAACGTTATGGGGGGAAGCCGTCATGAAAGAAACCAGGGAGGAGTAGAACTTTCAAGAGAGGTCAAGTTAAATAAAGTCGTGAAATACGTCACCACGAAGGGGTGAATTATGGGAAATGGATAATCTGATGGACGGTTGTAACTCCGTTCCTTGGATTAATATCTTATGACAGTGACGATGAATATTTTACATATTTCTAAAACGTTCCGCTTATATCACATTTGGCGGGGTTACTTCACAATAATGTGACGTAACACGTGGCAAAGGGAACTCTTCAGATTACCGCCTGCGTCAAATGCGTTATTAAGTTGAGTTAAGAGAATTATAAAATTTTCTTTATGATGAAGATTTATCGATCCCTTCATACTTTTCCCTATATACATCAATTTGTGTCAGTACAGTGGTGGGCGTGCCTCCTCGTCATATAACTTTGGATTATACTATATGCAAAGCGATCTTTGACCTACAGGCAATGAATTTTCAAAATATCCGAAAGACAAATCTTTATATTTTGTAGTTAATAAAAAGAAACTTTCTCGAACTAACGTAGAGTTTGATGTCAAATATATCCTTTCATCTGGAGTTGTTCATGTGATGTTGCTCTTTCTTCAATTTTTAATGATTTCGGACTAAATGGCTACATCTATTTCTTAAAGGAGTCTATGTCGGCGGTAGTCGCAATCTTTTTCAGAGAGGCATCAATCTTGGTAGTCACCCTGCTCCAGATCCAATTAGACGGTATTAAAATACGAGTAAGTGTAGGCTGTTTTTTCCAACACTGACTCCCAATCAGACGCTCTACCACCCCTATTTGTCGTTTTTCATCGAGGTGATGCCACTACGAATAAGCTTTCAGATAATTTAAATAATAAAAATTCAAATAATTTCTTACTCTGTAGGTTATTTAAACTTTGCCATAAGGCTTCAGATTTGGCATTTACTCGCCAGTGCAAGAATATTGTAGGTTAGGACTTCTAGTTCGTGAATGACGATAACTGAGTGAAGAGAATTATTTTATCTTCGTGGAAATATTCTTTGAAATGAGCCAAAATTACGTAAGATGTGATGAGGAACTTCAGTTTCGGGTGATATTCCACGGGGAGGAGACCAAATCAAGAGCGAGGAGAAGTGAAGAGAATGGGGACGGAGAGTGAGATGGAGATGAAAAATTTAGTAAGGATTTAAGAGATATTCAAATCTACTTCCGTAGTGTACTTAATTAAAGTAGAGAATTTTCTTCATTTATAGATCCTTAAAATCATAATATTATTGTGGTTACAAAGTCATTGCAAAGCGAAAAAATGTTTACACCGAGGTTTTTCCAAACAGCTAAGTGCTCATGAAGGGATCGCGATGGAGGAGGATGGGTAATTGTTATGTGAGTTAGAAATGTATTATTGAGCGTACGTGATGATTGCGATATGATGAGCGTCAGTGTTGAATATCTGATGGGCAAACCATCCCTACAAATCAATGAGTAGAGACAAATGAGACAAATATTTCCCAAATATTTAAGAGGGTGGAAAATAATTTAATAAAAAATAACTGGAATTCCGAATACAGGCGGAATATTCTTTCGGTAGACAAAGAAAGCGAGGGAATTTGGCTCCTGATTCTCAGAGGTGTATGAAGCAAAAGTAAACTATATGTCCGAGTGGAAAAAGGGGATAGGAATACGGGAATACCCTTAACATACGGATCAGTAATACTACACGTAACATAAGGTTACTGCGTAAAAATAAGTCTACAGGTCCGGACAAAATGTCAGAGGAGGTCCTAAAACTTGGCACAGACGCGGTCGTCCCATACCTTGAGTAAAATTTAACGTGACGCCAGATAATCACGTACAAAAATATAATTACACATACTTGTATTACCGGAAAATACATGTATTATCCGGCAAATGGATTTTGACCATGGTTATACCGAGTCATAAAATTTGGAATAAGTATTAGGTGGATGACAACATGATAGTTAGTCTAAAGTCAGTGGCATGTCAATTTTGAAAAAAAATCATTGTATACTATAAAAGTGACTGGTAGAACGGAGGAAATTGGTCGTTCCGATATCTCTACGGTTACAGAACAGGGTGCTGTTGTGAGACAGCTGCGGCCTTCGGCCAAGATACGTTGGAAGTAATGAATTAATGAGAAGCAGTTGATGCAAGTATATTAGAGTTTGCGGAAGCGTTTGATAACGTTTCCCATGACTTATTAATGAAAAATATGGACCTTATGAATCTTGAACAACGTGGCAGGATGTTGGATTGATAACTTCCTGGATGATAGAAAGTATAGAGTAAAAATAGGAAATAAATCTTATGAGAAGTTTGCGGCAACCTCCGGAGTTCATCAGAAGAGTGTGATCTAGCCGTATTAATTTTAGTCTTATTAACGACTTACCCAAAGTGATTCGATCTAAAATCAAGTTGTTTGCAGATTATAGCGTAGTCGAGAGTAAATTCATCAATGAAACCCATCTGATGGTGCTATAGGAAGACTCAGAAAAGGTATATGAATGGATAATGATAAATAAAATTAAAAAATTAATTTTAGCAAAAGCTGCGATGTAACATTAACAAGAAGTATACCGGAAATATAGGAGGTGTTCCCTATATGGGCAATTGATGCCTCAGACGGTCAGCTGTAAATAATTGGCCGTAACGATTTTAAAGAATGGAGAAGGTGAAATGGACCGAAGGGAAAACAAATGAGGAAGTACTGGAGATGGTGGGTGAGGAGAGGGGTTTGTTGAGAGAAATCCAATGGAGGTAGGAAAAATGGATGAAAGGCGTATTGAGCGGTAGTGGAATGTTAAAGAAGGTAATAGAGGGGAGAATGTTGGGCAAACGAGGAAAGGGCAGGAGAAGGATAGGGATGTTGGACGGGATGAAGGGAGGAAAGAAGTACACAGAGATGAAGAGGGACCTGATGTAGAGTAGGTTGCTGGATTGGGTTTTGTTTGGAGTTACGAAATGTTTATTTATTTATTTATTTACATACTTCGTTGCAATTAGGCAATTTACCTGGTGGCAACGGTCCAGTGTGATCACTGGTCACTCTTACAATGCACATACATACACACACAAGAAGAACAGATATGAGACAAAATGCTCGTTGATAGTTTATTCCAAAATGCTCGTTGATAGTTTATTAGCTTTATTTGATAGTTGTGTCCATCCAAAAACCTACCTTAACCGATAGATTACCTAATTATAACGATTTTAAAGTATCTTTTTAATGTTGATAACATGTGGAAAAGTAATCTCGAAGATATTTGGGAATCTGCATCACGTATCGATATATGTAAAGAATTGTACTAGGTCTGCTAGAGATTTGGCATTGGGGGAGACCCAATGCTTGAATATGTCACAAGTGTTTGAATCATTAAGAGAAAGTGCAAATTGATAAAGTGGAAAACGTCCAAAGGAAAGCAACTTGCTATGTACATTGTGACTTTAAAAGGAAGGAAATTATGAATGAAATGCTTGAACAGCTGTGATGGGAATCTTTAAAAAAATAGAAGAGGGTTAACTCAATTATGTGGCATACAAAAACGTGCATGCCACAAAAATCCTACCACAAAAACAGAGCATGAAGGAATGTATGAGAAACAATGGAAAAGGCAAGGTTTCACCGAGAGTAATGACAACGGGAGGAGATAAATTTTGTTTTTGGACTGCGTCATCTGGAAGAAGTATTAGAAAGAACGTATTTTTTCCAGAAATACTCTTCGGCCCCTTCCCTAGAAGTATAAACTTTAGCGAAAGGAAATTTAAATGGGTTATTTTAACGGGATGCAAATGGTAGTTTAATGTTACAACGGGCCTTTAATCTAATAGCAATTTATATTAATATAAATAAAGTAAAGATGTGTGTTCATAGATTAGAAATTTAGATCATAAAAACTAAAAAACATTTATAAATCTTCCAATTATTTCAGTTGTTCATTAAACCGAACCACTGTCTTAATTTCTTCACAGATTCTTTGTTGTCATTTGTTACTCGTGATTGGTCTTTTACGATCCTCTTTGTGATTCATTTCACGCTTTTATTTTCTTTATTTATTTTAATCTCTGAAAGCCACCGCTAGGGTGTGTGGCAGATGATGAATACAGACCAGACTAAATTTTATTCGAATATGAACCTACCGCGGTCAAAAAATACTATTCCGATCCCTTATCTTTCGTGGAGAAAATGACATCTTACATCTATATGCCCTACACTTAATCTCTCTAACTTTACTGGCATGATCTCTCCTACCGTAGTGGGGTGGAGGTAATAATGCATTTTCAACATCACTGCTAAAGAGACATCCTTCCAATTTATGCAAAAGCATCAATCTGTAATTTAACCTTCGCTCCGTGAGTGATGCCCAGCCTAGGTCCTCTAATATTTTGGATATGCTACTAATTTTATCATAACAATGTTTTACAAGTCTAACCTCTACGCTGCACGCGATCCAATTCGGAAATCAATCCATCATTGTGAGGATCCCATATACTCGCAGTATATTCTAAATGAGTCCTAATCAACAAAAGATCACATTCATCTTTGACCTTTTCATTGGGTGCTAAGATAGTGGGTTTGGTGATACACACAAGACTCTGAATCCATGCCAGACTCCAGGGAAATATATACATTCACGACCCATAGGTAATATCAATTTGTGTGTGGGTGTATACACCTACGTGATTGCTCATGTCACAAAACAAATCTGTCACGATCTATCACAAATACGTCACCAACGTTTGTAGTATACCACGTCAGGAGTCACTTGGTGAAAATTTCTAATACATATCCGTGATGATAAAACATAAAACTTACTCAAATTTTTGCACTGAATAAACAACTGGTTGAGAAATAAGATCAACGCTGTAAAATTCACAAAAAGTAATTCACGCGGTACTACCGGAAGTGCCGTGTTAGTTACTTTATTGTGAATTTTATTCCCCAAGACGAATGTTTACAGTGTTTGGCTGGATACAATCGAAATGACTCTGTTGTCGAAACAATGGCCGAATGGATCGAGATTGAAGTGAACCGACGGTTAAGTCGAGGATTGAGAGTGAAATATTGGGAGGAAAATCAATTTTGAACCTAAGGGAATCCGATATGAAATTGCCGGCATTCACTGGCCGCAAAAATAGCCCGTTAAATGGCATGGAGACTCAAGCCTCGGCGAGAGTGGACTCGGTAGTGCCTAGGATCTCCGGAAGAGGAACACTCTTGCTGCCCGTGTGCATAATTTTACTCGATCCCGGACGAAGGGAAAAAGGTAATAGAATGTTGGGTCCAACTTTCGCCCGTCCTCTCGTCCATCGAGGTTCATTCTTTCTCCAGTCCTCTGCTCGTTAAGTGTCATCCGGCCCTCAGCTACGGATCCTCGCCGGAGAGGGTCTGGGTTCCCCCCTACTTTCCAGGGCCTCTTCGCCGCTCCCCCCCCCGCTTCGTGTCTCCTCCTCGGGGGCCTTCTCATATATTGGGGACCGGATCCCTTCCCAAAGCTTCGCAATCTTTGCCCCGGGCCCCCTTGCGGACCTCTTCACCTCGCCGGAAACCGGGTTCCCCAACGTTTCCTCTGGGGAGGGGTGCGAGATGGGGCCATAATGAGAAAACTTAGGAACAAGGTGTACGACGTATAACCGCGTCTAACCCCATTTCCATCCCCGTCCTCGTAGGTACTTCCAGTCCGGAGCCCTCCCCTCGGCAAGATGACATCTCTCTCTCTCTATCTCTCTTTCCCGCTTTACCTTAAAATTGGCGCAGTTGGCGTTCCGTGACGATTGAGTCGTTCGTGATGTTTTTTTTATTTCAACCTGTTTGAAATCCTCGCGGGTAGTTTTATTTCTTTATGTGATGTTCTCTTTTTTTGCCTCTAATGACGGCTCTCCTCGCTATATTGCTCACGGGGTTCTCATTATAATCTTTTTTTTTAATATTCACCAGGAGATAATGAATATTGACAAAAGTTCATTTTCGTCCCGTCCATCCCCGCAAATTTCTGATATCTGGTTTCAATAAATTTGACAGGTTAAAAAAGTTTGGTGTAGCCTTTATAAAAGAATTTAATTGGAAAATGAATCCTGGAAAATAAAAAATGGCTTTAATACAAAAAAAATTAATGTTTGCAATACCGTAGATGGCAGAACAAAAAGCGTTTTTAAACGTTTTTGCTGGCCATGTTATGTGGATTAAGGGTGAAGATTTTTATTTTTACTTTTACAGTCTTTGTTGATACCCAATTGCCTTAAAAAAAATGTTTCGCCATTTAGTTGTTACCCATTATGTGACTCATAGGAATGATTACAGTCCAACGTAAAACATGATGCAAATAATATTTTTGTATTTAATTCCTTCATGTGTGTTTAGTCGCATTTAAGGCGCTATTTTTTTCAGATTCAGCTTAACTGAAAGTATATGCAGAGATGAGTACGAAATCCAATCACTTTGACAATAGCCCAATATTTGATAATATACTTAAATATTATTAGGTAGGTAGTTTTACGTGCAAGTTAAATATAATGGATCAGTCCATTATTTTTAGTGATATATATCTGCCTATAGATTTGCAAGATGTACTTAATTAGGTACTTCTTACTTGTAAATAATTTTTTTCGCTCTGTCAGTGGGTCATGCAAAATGAATATATCGTGAGACGAATTGGGGTAGAGCAACGGAAAATGAATTCCGAAACGGATGACGGTGGTAAAATTTTACTCCAGGGAGTAATGTGGCAGATCCAGAAATATGAAATCCGTCTTCTGTCTTGCGTGATTCTCTAATTTATGAGCGCTAGACATCTTCCATGTGAAAGTTTTGTTTTGGTGTTGTGAGAAATTAGTGGTAAGTTAATAACGAGTTATTTTGTTTCTCCCAGGTTGGCTCATCTTTCCCCTTACCATCTGTCCCTCAGGCAACTCATTTGCTAGCAATCTTCCTTCTCATTCACCTCCTCCATTTCTTTTTGCTTACCCTGTCTTCATTAAACTGTAACAGTCCACGCGCTGCCGTGCAAAACTTACTATTAACTAGGTGCTTTATTAGATACGACACGCTTACGTCGTTTTAAATTTCTCCCGTTTTCCATATCCAAAGGATGAGAAACGCCCATGAAACGTGTGATACTTGGGAGGTCATCCCGTAAATAATTATATTTTGGCTGTGTCTGGAAAAGAACTAGAAAACCGAAAGCTAGATACTCAGTAATAAAAATGGCATACATTTATAAGTCTGTTGAAACGATCCAGGAGTTTTTTTATTTTGTGATGACAAACCATGGTTACACAGCGTGGCGGATGGCATTAGTACGTAGCAAGTACTAAAGAGAGCATCTTGCCTTTTGTGATTTCCCAGGGGGTTGTTTGCTTCTTGCGGATGAGGTCAGAATATTATCAATTGTATAATACAATAATATATTACAAGTTTGTTTTATGGTGATATGATATATAATAATAATTTAGAGATGAGGTCAGAAGATAACTGTTTTTTTTGTTTACAAAACATCATTTGTGTTAGTCACTCCGTATTGATTTAAGTGCTTTCTTGATTTTTATACAGTTTATTTGGTTTTACATCAACATAATCTTCTTTGGGAAAGAAAAACTCTTTTTTATTCATGCTCTTTCAAGATTTTGTTATCATTTCCTGCATTGTTTTTCTTATCCTTCGGTTAATATTGCAATACTTAAGTAAAATATGTCTCAGTTCTTGATTTCAGTCTGTTGCAGAAACTTAAAACATCCATCCCTATTAATGTAAGCATTCGTAGTGCTTCTTCATTCATATGTAACATATTGATTGATGTTCTCACACGCTGGCCTTCTATTAGTACGTACATGTGAATTCATACTATATAACATGCGTAGAATTTACCTGATGTCGGCCGCTATGATAAATCAGCGCATGTGGCCTATTTTTTTGAACCAATTCAACTGTCTCGCTTCAAGCATAATGTTGACCATTTTTATGAATTGGTGGGGATATTGGCGGGAATTTTTGAAGATTCCAGACTAACGTTCAGCCTGAGGGGGATCATGATTATCCTATCAAATCCTTTTACAAGGTCGCAGATTTTCTATTTTCTGTCACTCACTTGAAAATCAGACCACAATATCTTCTGTATGGGTGGTCATCGACTATCAGCACCTGGTGACTGTGTAAAAGTCGATACATTTTGCTCAGGTGAGAAGTTGTATATTTTTGCATAATGGTTACTTATGTACACTGATCCTACTTCAGACGGATATAATAAATAAATAAAACTTTACTTAGCATAATAATAGCATACTTTGCGTTTTTCACGCTTAATATCCAAATCATCTGATACGAATGTATGTCGAACGATAGTTGATTTAAAGGTCGCGGACTCATTTTCAAACTACAACATGGGTTTTGTGTTGTCGTTGGGGATAATTTTTCAGATTTTTATGAAGAGAAGTAATTATTGAACAAGTGACTAAGTAATTGAAATTCTACTTCAAATAATTTAAAAATATTTCCTACCATAAAATTTGGAGCGTAATGTTTGTTTAAAATTAAACAAGACCACTATAATTAAATCCTGGGCAGACTAGATGTTGTATTATTCCAGATGATGACCGGGTAAAAACCCAAAAAGCTAATTTAAAAGCAGCATGATTTAAAATGCACACGCACTTGCAGACAAATTGAAATTCTGATGCGGAAACATTTGATGCATTTAGAAAATATTTATCGTCGGGGATGATGGACTCAGAAATAGAATTTTAGAAAAAGAGTGATGAATCATTGAAGCGCATTAGCCAGGATTAAGGATTTGGATTAAGATTCACAAGTCACACTTGTGAGGAGTCCCCCGTCGATGTTCGTGGTTACCACTCTTGAATCCTTTTTTAGGAGTAATTATCATTGACAGTGGAGAGAGCTATTGCTTATTAATTATATCAAGTAGATTAATATTAATAGTAATATAAGGAAAGTTATGGCGAAGATGTAATTTAAAGTTACATCAGGGTTTTTGCCCTCACAGAATTTAGCCTCTCACGCAGTGTCTATATATTTTATTGCTTGTCTAGACTTTATGAGTTTAGAACTTTTAATTCACTTTTCGTGGGCGTAGAAACTGTTTGAAAATTTTATATAATTTGACCTTTTAAGTACAAATGCAGGGTTTGTCCACAAAATAAGTCTTGCATATCAATATACAAATTACTAAAATTATTAAAAATAGCCAATCAATAAAATAAAATAAATAAATAAGTTGATGCATGGATTCAAATTAGATCAATTGAATCCAGTTGAATCTGGATTATTTCTGCGTAAGTCCATCGACGATCTTGTATTCATTGATGCAATAGTTTATCCAATTTAAGATTGTAAACTTCTCGTCTAATGAGCTGTGAACTTTTGTTTTTTTTTAACAGTGGTGGTTTCGTGATTTACGTGGTACACGACGTAGGAAAGCCACGCACAGACAAAGCACACCGTGCAAGTTTACCTTAATCTGGATCTCCTCCAATAGCGAAAAAGTTGCGCTCATATAGTAAAAAAAGATTATTCCGTGGTGTAAATAATATGACTTATTTCGAAAAAATAATTTATCGTATTACGACGATCGATGGGTAAAATACGGTTGGCTCAGCTGCTGGGTCCTAGGGTGTCGTCCGTAAGGACTGGGATTGGAATTAATTAAACTTTTCCTCGAATTAAGCTCCTTTTTTGTGAGATTTTATCATGATCAACTCTTGTATTTTTTCAATATTTTTAATGACGGATGACACATCACGACACATTACAAAATTTGTTGTAACTTATTTGCTGTAGCATAATATTTAAATTTTTTTCACTTGATTTAATGTGTTTTTAAATTTAATTCAATTCCATTTCACAACTCATATTCGCTGAGGTGATAACTGCATCGTAAATACGCCTTCATGGTAATTACATCAGCTGTGCCAGCTAATACGATGATGGGTGAGCCATGTGGCATTTTTTTTGGCAGGTGATACATTTCGTTTCGCGTCTTCGGAATGAGATGGTGTCATTATGCAAAGCTCTTGGTATCACCGACTGGTTGAATATGATAAACTACCATGCGAATACCCATAATATATTATCCCTGGCCCTGGTCGGACCAATAATTCACCATACCAGGTTTACTTCAAGATTTTTATAGTTAGTTATAATATGTTAGTAAACTGTTTTCGGCGCGAAGAATGAAGAATATCCGATTCATGTATTTAGTATAAAAAGATGAAAAAGGATAAGAAAGACTCAGGCTTGCCGAACCGCCCCTATCAACAAAGGAGTTTGCGATCATATTACCGCATATTAGCCCAGATAGTATGAGAAAGACATTGAAAGTGAGCAAAACCAAACGAAAACAAAATCAACCAGAATGGCTATATTTTGTGACTATAATAGTCATTCATCACTGCCTTACAAACGAAAAAAACATAAATATTTCCGTTGTTATTTTTATACCACACCAGTAGGTTAGCCAATGTCGGTGGGTACCTACTCATGCAATGAAATTATCAAATAGCATATAATTTGAGCATCCTTCCAAAGGTGCCTGCATGCTCTTGGTAAGTTTAGATTTTTGTTCTCCTTACGGTCAACCTATATGCTCGATTTTTATTTCGGTTTTCCACCACCTGGTGTGTAAAATGCGAGCCGGATAGATTCAAGTTTCATTGACTTCTAATAAATAGATTTATTTGAAATTGAATCGGATGAAATTGAATCGAATTAGATCGAGTCGAATGGAATATTGGTGAAGATAATTGATCTCCAAGAGGATCACATCAATAGTCCATGGCTCCATTTTTATGCCATTATCACACTCGGTAGAATCTCAGTTCTTTTATGGGGAACCACTTTCACTTTGTTACAAGAGACTCAATCGTAGGCCGACTGCTCACCGAAGAAAGCTTGGGGAGAACAGTTCATTCCGATGTTCCCTTCGTGTATAAAAAACCCTGGCAAAAACGATCCCTCCCACCAAACACGATGCTCATTCGAGGGAAGGAGTCCTCGGAGAAATGATTCGCATTTCTCAAATTCCGCAATATCGATGCTCTTCTTTCCCGAAAAATGAAAATTCCCTCAATGAACACAAGCTCGGGATAACGTAAGTCGCTTGGCATTGGTGAGGATTCATACGATTGGGAATGAAACGCGTTCGTCGAGGTCGTCAGAGGAAATAATGAATGGGAAGAAATAGAGAGTGAAAGCTAGAAAAAAATATATATATCTGATACGTCAAGCGTGTTACTATCTAAGCAGGTATTTGTGATGACCGTAATTTAAAGATAAACTCCGGTAGCCCTTAGTAAGTAATCTCTTGAAGTGAGAAACAATTGGTTGTGAAGTGTCAGTTCTGAAGATATTAACTTGATAAAAAGGAATGAATGAGCGATTTCGATTCCAGAATACCCTCATCAGTATGGCGTTAATATTATGAAGGACTATCACCATTTCGTTATGATGACCTCTCTTTGTTGTTTAATTGCAGTAGACATCTCTGTACAAAGTTTTCACTTTACATGAAAAATACAATGACACAGGCACACACTCAAGCTTGCCCTCTAGTCATACTGAAATTCGCTTGATTTTAATGACGATCTTAGACATACTGGATTCTGGATTCAAGTGGCAGTGGTGTTATTTTCACTGTTCATATTTTGGCCACTTTCCGTGGATGCATTTGTGATTAACTTTACCACTGGTAAGGTTTAAATGATTGATGGTTGATGGAGTGATGGTTGTATAAACAATGTTGGGATTTCAAATAGTTAATTGTTTTATCTATGATCGATAAACAACACCGCCGCCCAAGACAGGAGGGAGAGAGAGAGAGAGCGGAGGGAAAATAGAGTGAAATTGAACGTGAATTTGCCCAAGAGGAAAATACGGTGAATAAAAAAAAAATAAATTGTCACAGGGAGAGAGAGCACCTAGAGGGGCCAAAGGAAAGAGAGAACCTGGCGTCCTTTTCCTCCAAAATTCTCGGAAGGTTCAACCGGCACATTCTTGCATATTATAGAGTGGGGAGGGGATTGGGGGGAATGAGAGGGGCGTGTTTGTGGCGCGCGGGGAAGAATAGAGGACTCCGGGGACGGCGGTCGTAGTCGATGGAAAATCTTAAAGAAGGGTCGGTTTCCAGAGAGGAAAGAATTCGGATTCGGGAGATAAAGCGGTGGGTTGGACCCGAGAGATGGGATGAGGAGTGGAATGGAGGAAGGAGAGATTACGCTTGCGGGAGTCCCGAGGGTGGGTGTGGGGGCGGGGGGAGAAAGAGGGGTGGCGCGGGCGATGGAGATATCGCCATCGAAGGATTTAGATCACGGGGGAGGAGGGAGGTTGAAGAGCCGCAGTCGCAGGGAAAGGAGAGGGAGATGGGGGTCGATCGATTCGCGTGATAATCAAGCTAATGATAATAATAAAGGGAGTTTGAATGGGATTCGCTCGTGCTGGGCCAAAATTTTGTAATTAAACCCTGAGCGATCGAATGGCTATTTTTTTCTATCTTATCGAATGGGTTAGGAGGGAAATAAATCGGGGTCAGAAAATGGGAGAAGGTTAAGCATTAGTTTGCAGCCTTAAAAATCCTACGCTCTCCGAAAGGGGATGAAAATTCGGGATCGGTGAAGCTGTTTGTAGTCTGATTTCCAAATGGAATAAAGGTCAAGCGGTGGAAACTCCTTAGAAGTGGAATATGTTATTCATAGATGTTAGTTTTTTTGTGTTGCCTGTATACTGGCCCAAAACATCGTGCATCGGTTCAGATAAAATTATCATCACTAGGCTTAGTAAATACGTTTCTAATGGCGGTATCATTTAAAAATTTTCAACTTTAATCGTAATGTCATGTGAATTACCACTGTTCATGGATTTTTGGTTTTAGATTTTTCATGTTCATTCATTTTATTCAAAAGATTAGGGAAAGAGTTGTTTTTTAATATAATTACACTCACCAATATAATTGTCGTTTATTTATTTTGCATTAGTCCGAAAACAGCACTTCGACCTTTACATCGGACTTTGTACATTGACATAACAATTTGACAATAACATACACCTAAGCCCTAGGTGGAGGAAAAACCACCTTGGTAGGAATCAAACACACCACCTCTGGGTTGGCAGACGAGGACGTTACTCCGCCACCACCGGGGTCGGCATATAAATATAATTTTAAATGCATAAACCTGTAAATAAAACCCAGATTATTTACCCGTTATTTGGAAGTACTTACATTTTTATTTGCGGAGGAGTTATCCTTCCATGTTGCGGAGGAGAGGAGTTATCCTTCCATTTGTACGTAAATAAAAAAGTTATAATCTAAGCTTGAGACCATAGCCATAGAAAGGGAAAGAGAAAAATTGTTCTTTTAAACTAAGATTTAACACTTGGAAATTGAAGAAAAGGTTTGCGTTGTGAATAACTGTTCTAAGTGTGCAAATAAAGGTGTTCGAGGCTATTTTCACGTCTCATAGGCGAGTCAAAGAATAACTTTGGGGGAAATATATTTATCTTACTTATCATACTTTTAGAAATATTCTCCCATCGTACAGTTCTTACGTACGTATGATATTTGTGCGGAAAGATCATGAGAAATTGAACCATTTTACCTTTTACCAACGGTAATCAATGTTTTAAAGCAGATATTATCGTTCCATTGACTTTAGATTTCAGCTCGTCTCATGCCGCCAATTATCGAAACTGCCAATAATAAAAGTATTCATATCCATTCCTTAGTTTTACGTGCGAGCCAATCAAATGTTTGGCAAAATTAATGCAGTTTGAGAAACAAAATGGAACATTTATAGTAAACAAAATCATGTTTTGAAGTATGTAACTGCTTATTTGAATGCAACATTGAAATTAGCGAAATTTTTCATAATATGACTGGGTTTGATGCTTCTAAAATTGCATTTGTAGTGATTCAAATAAGTGAGATCTGACATAAAAGTATTGATGATTTAATGTTGGGATTTTCGGCATTGTTTTCTACAAAAAAGATAAACATTTTGAATGCGGTATGCAGTATAGTGTATAGCAGAGTAATGCTTCTTTTGACGTAGTGATCGCTAAATATTATGAATGCAATGAAAATAATTAGACGTTAGTTTTAGATTTTCTGAAAGGTTCATCTCAAAGCTCACGTGGCTAAAATTGACCGTATAGTCAACTGGCAGCAGTATTTTTAGAGTTACCCTAATTATGGTAGTTTTTCGTGAATGGCAGCATAACGTCTTCTTAGAGAGACCATTTATGATTTATCTTGTCACTGGCACGGAGAAACCAATGACTGCAAACCACCGGATGACAATTAAAAACATGTCTCGATATTGTCTATGTATGACTCTTCGTTTAACCCTGTTCAAATCCGAAAAAAAATAAACCGTTAAAAAGTGAATCCGTGAACGTTAATTAGGCTATGTAAAGATTTGAACAATCCGATAAGAAGATAATGATTCCATCCAAAATTAGAGTGCCGGATTCTGGGTGGCATTACTTCGTTCCAGGGAGTAAAGAAAAATTGGTGCATTGGAGGATTATAGTCATCTCTTTTTATCGAGGTTTTCGTCTTGCCATCGACGTTTCTGCGGATATTTAAGGAAATCGCTCGACCGTGAAATTCTCTGATCTTCATGACGCGGTGAGCGTTGACGTTTTCGGTGTTGGTCCCAAGGAGGGGGTTTTATATTTGGAAGATGATATTTCGGGACAGGATCAGATGGAATGAGAGATAATCGGGAGAAGAAGAAATTGGCTTGGGGGAGGTAAAGAGCTAGATGAAAAAGTGAGCTAGGAATCCAGTGTATGGCAAGAGGGATTTCGGGCGGGAGCGGTGTGGGTTATCCAATGGAATCAAGTCTTTGCCTTTTCGTCCGGTGTCTCCTCTCACTAATGGAGAGATTTTGATCCCCTTCTTCCCGCCTCCCCGTCTTCCCAATGAATTGACTCTGGTTAATGTACCTTTCTCTGCGCTCCGTGGCTCGAAGCTGAATTATTTTTTTGAATTATTCCTCTCCGACGAGTCCTTTAATTGCCGCTGACAATAAAAGTGCGCTCTTGGTGGGAATAGAGAGTGGATTTAACGTTTGACGTCATTTTGCTGAAGATTTTTGTTCCCTCGACGAAAAAAAAATCCTTCATTAACTCGACCGCAAATATTTGGGCGGAGTGTTAAGCATTGGTATCCCTTTTCGAATTCTGTTTGGCAGACATTCCTTATTTTTTGCTCACTCATTTCATGGTGTCTTTTTGAAAAGCAATGCGTATTACTTTTGCTCATTACTGATAAGTTTAACCTTAGTTTTCTGAGTTTTGAATAGTTCCTAGGGAAACGACAAATAAGTTAAGGTTTCCCATGTATTTATCGGAGTCAAAATACTTTATCCAGTTGCGTTTTTAAATAAAAAAATAATATTGTATAATTGGTTTTATTTTATTATTCAACTTCGATCGGTTTGATGATCGCGTTAGTATCTGAAATATAATAAATCAACTAACATTTACCTCTAGATCAAACAAAATACGTCATTAAAATGTATTATTTATATTTTTTTTTATTTGCTTAAAATTGTTATGAAATGGTTTTAGATTAGAATAGATTTACAAAAAATAGAAATAATAGAAAATAATCCCATGGACAAGAATCAAATTTCCAAAGCTTAATGGGACAATGACTTTAGTATGTCGCTACTTGCAATCACGTACAGCTTGTCCAACCGTTGGATCTGATATCATCTCGCCTTATCGCTCCAGCAAAATTTGTATAAATACAGCAAATCTGAAGATGTTATGAGTAAAGTAAGTTATTGTCTTACAAAAATATAACCTAAGTTGGAATTATTATGCATTGTCTCTTGGCTCATCGATGGCCGGTGCGTGCGTGCCTCAAGGTAGACTTCATAAACATCACAATATGGCTAAACCATGAAAGCCAACCGTATGATGAGGTTTTGCTATTTTTTCGAAATTCCATCCGCATGGGTAATACCAGAGATTTTATGTGTATGTTCATTAAATGAAGAACACAACAATGTACGAGGGTCATCCGGAAAGTAGTACCCGTTCGTGAAATAAAGACACAAAAGTAAATATTAACAAACATAAAAAATTTTATTTGAAAGAGGATACTTTAAACTACTTCTCAACATAATCTCCAAGCAAATTAAGGCATTTGTCATAACGTGTGACAAGTTTCTGTATTCTTGCTGCATAGTCCTTCGCCGCCAGCTCATTGAGATACAGGGTCACTCCTTCTTTAAGTTCTTTATCGCTGTCAAATCTTTTTCCTGCCAAAAAGTCTTTAAGCTTTGTAAAGAGATGAAAATCTGAAGGGGCCAAGTCCGGGCTATACGGTGGATGGTCGAAAGTTTCCCATTTGAATTGCTGCAAAAGTTTTTGTGTTATCCCAGCTGCATGAGGCCTGGCATTGTCATGAACGAGAATGACACCAGTAGACAATAGACCTCGCCGCCGATTTTGTATTGCCCGCCGTAATTTCTTTAATGTTTCACAATACGCATTGGCATTAATAGTGTCTCCACGGGCCATAAAATCAATAAGCAATACACCTCGTCGATCCCAGAAAATGGTTGCCATGAGTTTCCTGGTGGACAGAACTGTCTTGAATTTTTTTGGTTTGTTTGGTGAATGAGCATGATGCCCCTCCATCGACTGTCGTTTACTCTCAGGTGATGCATAACAAACCCATGTTTCGTCACCAGTAATTATGCGAGTCAAGAAAGAGTCTCCTTTATCAGAATAACGTCCCAAAAACGTCAGTGCTGCAGCCATACGCTTGGTTTTGTGCTCATCTGTAAGCATGCGAGGGACCCATCTTGCACAAATTTTTGCATAATGCAGATGGTGTTTAACAATTTCATGAACAATTGTTCGAGAAACATTGGGAAAATGCTCACAGATGTCATCAATAGTGACGCGCCGATCGTTCCTCACGAATTCGTCAACTGAGCTCACCAGTTGGTCTGTAATGACAGACGGTCTCCCCGAACGCTCATCGTCGTGTATGTTCCCCCTCCCCATGTTGAAGTTGCGACACCACCGCCGAACAGACGACTCGTCCATTACATTGTCTCCATACACCTCCTTTAATTGGCGATGAATATCACATGGGCGAACGTTTCTTGCATTGAGGAATTTAATCACTGCCCTCACTTCACAACTGGCGGCGTTCTCAATTTTTTTAAACATTGTAAACAATCACAGAAACAACACAGGCAATGCTAGCGTCACGCAACTTGGCTCAGAGAAGGCAGACAAGCCACTGAAGCTATCTGACCTCGTCCAGCGGCTACTCGCGTCGTCAGCACTTCATGCGGCACGAACGGGTACTACTTTCCGGATGACCCTCGTATATATCCACTTCTTTATTCTCAACTAGTTTCAACGCTTAGACGTCATCATCAGGTACCTGATGATGAACAATGGATATATACATTGTGTTCTTCAGTTAATGAACATGAACTTCCACAAAGTTGAGCCTGAAACAATTGAGTGCATGGCTAATTTAGAAATTGTTTCTCTAAAGACTTTTAGGAATTCATTTTGAAGTTTGAAAAGTAAACGGTTTTATTGTTAACTATATTCCACCACCTACTGCCATGTATGTTTCGACAATATGGAGAAGTTATTATTAGAAAAGTGCTAATATGAATGCGTAATGGGATAATTATGCTCTAGTCCTGTAATAAATAACCTTGAATTCAATTAATAATCACGATATTCCTTGCATGTTCTCTAAGGTTACACCCTCACATACATGTAGGTAAGTGAGGTGTTTGACTCTCACCTATGTGAGGTTGTAACATCTCAATTGAGGATTATGTATGAAGGAATGAGGAATATTTATGTCAAAAAGGCATACGCATTATCTAAATCATATTCAGCCATGCGTTTTTCAGGGGGTATTAGTGCCCCCAAATGAATCGATTGGGTAATGTGAAGCAGTGAAAAGGAGCTTACCAGCAACACTGGTGCGTTTGACGGAAGCGGTTATATCAGTCCCTTAACTCCCAGCTCGCCTCATTTTCCGTCCCTTCTAACTTACGGACTTCTATGAAATTATGTAAGCGTCTTTAAGCTCTAAAATAAATGCGTGATGTGATCATTATGCTTTGGTTCTGTAATACATAATCTTGCATGTAATTATTAAGCATAATATTACGTGAACGTTCGATAAAGTTACATTCCACCTGAAATAAATTGAACTAAGTGCCCCTCGGCCGCATTAGCTTGTTGTGTTACCGTCAGTGTCTTTCTAAACTGATAGAAGAAAATGTTGTGCATCTCGAGTTAAGTGCTCCTCCGACCGTTCTTTAATATTGTGGAGCCTGAATGGGTGGAACGCAGGAGGAGAGGGGTGGAGGATAGCGAAAGGTTGGTTAACATTGAATGAAAGTACTAAGCGTTTAAATTAAATTAAGAAATTTGAATTTAAGGATATGGGTGAGAACGGGATCATTCATATAATAAGTATTTGAAGTTCAAATCTTTTAGTTACCCAATCGTAAGCAAGAACTTATATTTAATTACTTCAATCACGTACGATCGTGAATGACACTCCAGCACCACGAGTGAAAATACACAATATATACAAAAATGATTTAAACACAGGAGTTATTCAAAATGGTGGCATAGTTAATTGAACCCGTGTAGGAAAAACCATTTCTTTTTAATAATTAATTAAATTAATAAACATAAAGCAATGGAAATCTACATCAACTCGTTGGAATCCATTTTTACGCGTATATTGACATCTTTTTACTCCTATTTAGGCTTGAGTAGACCTCCCTGAGCCGGTATAAGACAAGTTTTTCCTATCGGTAAACTTAGAAAAGACAAGCTAATGTTATGAATGGATGAAGGACTCATCGGTATCTTAGTATTTGATGGTAATGCTGTGTGCTTAAATTCAACGCGGACCGCCTTTAAAGAGGGTATGATGTCACTGACATAAAAAAACTTTTATCGTGATTTTTATCGGTCTTTTCTCCGCAGTGAGCACGGAACGTCCGAAGAAACGTAGAAGGCGTGTTCCTTTCTGTTAACGTCGCAGGTCGAAGAGAGCCGAATCAGCGGATATCCGCCATCTCTCCCACCGCCCCTCGGGATCACGACTTTCTCCCAAAACTTCGTTTTTCTGTCGCCGTAATACTTTTTATCTCACTCCCATTAGCCGTTCGCACCGTTCTCGACACTAGCACTCTCCCATCGGGTTCGCAATGACCCTTGTCTTATCGCACTGGGGTGACTTAAGTCCCGGGATAACATCATTCTCCTTGCATCCGCATGGTCTTAATGCGCAGACTTCTCCACACATCTGCATTCACAGCTATGGGAAAAGCAGATCGAAAATTCCTTTTTTCTCTTCCTCCCTCCTTGTAATATCTCATCTAATATAATTGCCGCATCGGTTTTCGAATGCTACTTTTGAATCTATTTTCCCCTTGCCTTTGATTCATGAAGTGCTAAATTAAAACCAAAATGTGTCACCTATGTAATATGTTCAGTGGTATTTTTTTATGGTTTGCGACTGTAACAATTATCTTCCTTGAAGATATTGAGGTCTAGATGTGTACTATTATTTGGTAATGCAAGAACATAGATTTTGATAAGCACTTAATGGATCTTGAAAATTTGACGGGATGGACGGATAGACGTCGGACAAGCCGTCTACCATTCCGGATATCGCGATTTCGAATCCTTCCGATGAGAGATCTTTGTCTACACTATTACCTCCAAGCCGTCATTGGGGTGTGTTATAGGAGTTGATAGATCTTCAGCCTTTAATGACTAAACTGATAAGTGTTTGTGGTCAATTTCTCGCAATTAGATTTTTCAAGCATGTGTATTTTTTTATTTTTTTAGCTTTGTTTTTGTTGCGAACACGAATCGTGCGAGGAAAGAAAGCTCCATTGAGACTTTTATTGGCTTATTCTATCTCTCTTATATTACCCAAATTTGAATATTACCCAAAGTCTTGAATATTTCAGATAGCCTTAGTCTCGTGTACTACCTTTTTACTTAAAGGCATTTCCATCCTAGTTACTTTTGTTACATTATGATCGCTTTCTTATCGTAAAACTTCACAAATCTAGTGGACTTTCTTCGCATCTTTTATACCGCATAATAAACTGTACGACAGGTCACGAACACATGGACATTCCAAAAGGGGTCTCACTTGTGCAAAGTAACGCATCTGCATACCTTACTTTCTCATTACGTTTTCCTTCAACTCATCGAGTGAGTTCAAGTTTTTTCAACAAATGCATATTCATCGGAGGTGACGCATCGGATGATTGATAGGAAAGAAATAACAGTCTCTGGTGCACATATAGCCACTGTTCACCACGCGGAATTTTAGTCTCTTTGACAAGATGGTCGCCAAGAGAAGCATTTGGCAGATCAAATGGCAGAGAGCTTAACGTAAAAACTTGAGGAAACTCTTAATTTTTTTGCGGATCCGTTTCATCATCTGAAAATCGCACTAATACCCAAGTCTTTCCACGAACCAAATTTTTTTTGGTCGCTCACTGAAATTCCCTCGGGCATCCTTACCTAAGAGAGGAGCTTACTGTAAGTTCGGGGGTTGGAGTCGATGGAGAATATTTTTTATTAAAATAAAAAATAATACAATTTACGTGATTACGCCTGCGGTCATTTTATTCGTGCATTTTTTTCTCCAATACATAAAAGTTTCATAGAACGCGGTTGTATCTAAACGAAATAAATGTCAAAGTTGAAAGTAACGTACCGAAATAAAGCACAACTAATTTTATTTGGAATGAAACGAATGAAATTACAAAGGAATAACTATTTGTATTCATCCCTACTTATGCCCTTTGTAACTAATTCAAAAAAATGATCAATGGGCTTAAATCGTTTGATAAGCTATCGAATAAGGCTCTAGGAAAAAGATTCCACAACTCCAACTTCGCAACTCTTGCTCTAACCAAGTAGTATCTTCTTTTCCTACAAAACACATTGGGCTTGGTTTTACCAACAAAAACCACTACTTGCTTGCAGATCATTGCCTGAATTGATCATTGTTTGGTTTACATTAAGAAAATAAACAGCAATCCGTTGTGATTTTGTTAAATAAATTATCATAAAATTATCTATCATTCCAACATTTGAGAAACACTCGTGACAATGTGTTTTCAGACAAATTGTAAAATATTACTTAATGAAAGGCCATTATCGTTGATTGGGTTATTAAGGATCAAAAGAACCGAACTTACGAGGAAGTAATTAACCAGCTGAACCTTACACCAGTGAATGGTTGAAACGCGTTTGGTAAAGTTGCAAGGCATATCCGCCTCCCCGTTTTCTATCCCACGATTTCATTCTTTGTCCCTTCCTTCTTCAACAATCCTGTGTCTTGCTTTCTCTCTCATCTGTTCTCCTCTGTCCTTAGATCCAGGGCGCTTTCTTCCTCGGCATCTCCACTTCCCTAACCCCACTTCCCTACCTCCTCCCAAAAGCTCCCAGCGAACTACTCTCTCCTCACCCCGGATCCATTTCCCCTCGCTCCTTTCCTGCTCTCCCCATCTTCCCTTCCCCGGTGCCTCCGCTCCATTATCTACTCACGTGAAGATCTCATCCTTTCTCCTCCTCCTCTCACTCCCTTCATCCCCCACGTACCTTCCGAGTTTCCTCTCGGGGCGGGACTCTTGAGAGAGTGCTCACGTGCTCTTGACGGGGCGCTGATGAGCATGAAAGCACCTTAACTCTCGGGTAATCGTCCGAAAGGAAGAAGGACTGGATGTGGAGCTAAACTCGTCTTCACGTGATGGTATCATTAATGCGAAATACGTAAATGGGAAACAGTGTGAACGGAGGAAGTTTTACTGCATAATTTCGGTCAGTCGGCTACCGATCGTCTTCTTGACGGGGGTCGGGGG
The DNA here is from genome assembly GCA_037158775.1 of Hetaerina titia. Taxonomy (NCBI): domain Eukaryota; kingdom Metazoa; phylum Arthropoda; class Insecta; order Odonata; family Calopterygidae; genus Hetaerina; species Hetaerina titia. The sequence continues at coordinate 83,236,098 of CM073769.1, read as the reverse complement.
ACTCAAAGGCCAGGCACGTGTGTGAGAAATACCGATGTATAATATTGTAAATATTTTCATATAACCATATCGATATTATTAATGGTATTTGTATGGTCACATGGCTGAATAGATGATCTTCCTTCATGGTGGCTACATTAATTTCGCAAAATTGGGAAAAAGAAAGTGGCTCGGTGTGTTGAGCGTTCGGTTGTTGACCGAAGGATCAAATCTTGGGAGATGTCTTCGAAGAGTCTCCTCGAGAGAAATCCAAACGTTGCGATTTTCTGGTTAGTAGAACTTGGTGGAAAACTGTTTGGTAGCACAGAGAAAGGGTCTGGCCGGCTATCTTGAATGTATGAATCATTCAAGATAGTGGGCTGACATGGCTGAAGGATTGATCGGGGTGAACTCGACGTTCGCCTATCAGAAACCAACCGACGATACATTGGCTTGATTACTAAACCGAATATGATAATGATGAAGGGAAGACAGATGAAGTCGAGGCAATATCCTTCGGAGATATTTTCCATTCGACTCACCCGCGTGCTATTCCTTTCAAACTTCCCTCCCTCCATTACGGCGCACCGTGTGATGACTTGCGAAGCATTTTGACGAAGAAATTAATGTAATCTGCCCATGTAATTGGATTGTATGTGTCATACTAATAATTCCATGCTTGAATATCATACTTAATTGGTTTGTGTGATATAATTTAGGCTAATAGGGGTCTTATTCAACGTAAAATAAGTCAGGTTATGACATTATCTTATGTACAAGGAAGCATCATTGCATGAGGCTAACTTTTTACTTTTTGAGTTTTGAAGTTTTGAAATTCGACGTGGCCAGGTGTAAGTGACTAAGGGAGTTGACCGCTCGCCTGAGCCGTAAAATAAAAATGCTGGCTGAGACGGAAAATTCTGAAACTATGGAAAGAAAAGTTTGGAAGAAGTTTTGGAAAATGTAAGGAAGAAGAGTTGTGGGTGGCCTTAAGGACTGTGACAAGGGTGATTAAATTATGAACTCGGCATGGCACATAACTTCATTATATATATATATATATATATATATATATATATATATATATATATATATATAGAATAAAACAGATAATACGTAAAAGGACACTCACACTGTAGATGATTTAAGCTTTCGGCCTACTCTGAGGCCTTCTTCAGGTCAGACTCTGAAGAAGGCCTCGGAGTAGGCCGAAAGCTTAAATCATCTACAGTGTGAGTGTCCTTTTACGTGTTATCTGTTTTATTCTGTGTTCTATTGTGCCGTCCAAAAGTTATATTGCTCTCGTGAGTACTTCCGCATCATCGATATATATATATATATATACACACACACACACAAATATAATATCTCACATTAATGCATTTAAATTTTCCTGTACCTTTCTAAATAGTTTTTAATCCGTTCAATTTCTTGACGTTTCTGCCAATAAAAAATAGTTTTGCATCCTTGGGAGCACTGTGTGTCGATTGGTAAATTTGCGATTATTAGTTAATGAAATATCTCTCCCTTTATTTCGGATGTTTGTGGGTTTACTCTGTTCTAAATAATTCGTTATTTAGATCTCTGGGAATCCACGCACGTATGGTTAGCTAATTTTTTCATTCACCTTTTGCGATTGAAAGGTTTTACAAAATTTCTTTGTCCAAAAATACAGTACATTCATGCACAAAATACTCAAAGAATATAACTTTACTCTCTCGGAAAAGTTACAATGCTAAGTTTTTTAATCTAAACAAAGTTTCGGATTTTTAAGTGCCAATTTAAGTGAAAACCAGCTACGTTGACACCGCTGGTCAAAATTGCATTGTAAGTACAAATTGGTGTATTTATCATTTGTTGCCATGATATGCGGAACTGTAAATTGGATGGAAAGGAGGTCCTGGGCTCATTCCTAAGAAGGTCTTTAAGAAAAAAGTGTGAAAAGTAAACAAAAATAAGTCACCACTATAAAATAAGATGGCTCTAGGATGGGAGGGAGGAAAAAGTTGAATTGAGATAATATATGCCTGAAATTAAACTAGCAACGTTGTTTCCAGTGGGATGGGAATGGTCGAGATGGGCGTGAAATTGAACGGGCAATGAGAACGTTCCTAGTCGGAGGGAGTGGGCTGAAGTAATTTGAAGACGACATTTGCTCATGATGAGGGAGGAGGGGAATGGAGAAAGAATGGGGATTAGAATAACATCGGCCAATTTATAAATGGAGGCCATGTCATTAGCAATGCAAAAATCGTGAATACTCTACCTACAAAATATTAAACTTAATGAAAATACATTGAAAACCCCAGTCGTTCTATACAGTAATTGAATGGCAAATTGTTGTTTCATTATTTGTTTCAGTGACTATTTGTACCTGAAACAATGGGTAAATTCTGAGAACGTTTGCATTCAATTTATGATGTTGCCCGAGAGGAGGAATGAAAAATTGGAAATATTTTAACATTCGTCCATTTTCGTTTGAGATCAATACATTAACTGCAGCATGCACAATACACGATAATTATTGCCGTATAAAATGCAAATGTGATATAAATGGGTATAGTGGGACTCTAGGAGAGGTGTATTTGTCCAAAGAAATTGGCGCATACCCAAGTAATTTGAGTTAAATATAAATGAAAGGGGGTTAGGAGGTCAATCGTTTAGCATCAAATGGCGCTACAATAGACGCGCCAAAATTATGCATTCTGCCGATAAACGAATTCTATTGGACAACTGGTTCCGGTTTGCTATTTCCTTAGCCAATATAATGCAATTTGAAATTTATTCAACGAGCAGGAAAATTGTATCGGTGGGATACAATGAACGACAATTTCTAGTTTGGTGACGTTCAAATTAAAGCAGTTGAACGTAAAGAAACGTGAAAAAGACAAAATATACCTTGGTCAGTCACATAATTTGAACATCTGACAAGAGATGATAAGGACACGTGCTAAGTCGTTGAAGGATTAAGAATAGTGTCCTAAACGAACCCCGTGGATGCGACAGCACAGTGGATAGAGGATATAGTTACAGATTGGGGGTGCCAGATTCTTTCCAGTGTCAAACTTTCTAACCGTTCTGACCAAAACCGAGCCGTAATGTTTTTAATAAAGTAATTTGAGAACTTTCCGGGAACCACAGGCTGAACAGAACTTGTAAGTGGGGCCTCTATCTTTCAAAACAATAATGCACAACTCTCAGATCTTTCATACTTTTCATAGTCCTGAGACGGCTGCACTTGAAGTTCTTTAATTAAGCGATATTTGTAATTTCATCTTATAATTTATTTTATACATTGAATGAATAAAATACCTCATTTAAAAAATATAATTCTTATCTACTTTAAGTAAGCAGTTAACAATGTAGAAAAAATTCAAATGCAGCGAATAATTTCTATATTTGCTTTAATATTATTTCCGAAAGCCCTGGAGAGATCTCTAGATAGGCTGAGGTGGAGCGTTACTGATCCATAACTTCACATTCTATAGGTTTTAAGAAATGAGACACAATCTACCCTCACCTATTAAACTCGTCTTCAAGATTTATTATATGATTTAAGAAAATATTTGATAATCCTGAGAGAATGGAACACGGCGATAGGAGGGGAAGGAAGAGGCGGTAGTGAAGTAGGGGACTACTGTCTGGAAACAATGACAGCGGGGAGAAATGAATAGAGTTTTGCAGGAGACAGACTTAACAATAACGAATTCTTGGTTTAAGCTCCCCCAAAAGAGGTGGATGTGGTAAGGAAAAAGCCCAGGGATTCAAAAAGAAATGGTCGGCTACACTACGGTGATGCAGCATTAAGGAGCAGCATGGCATTGCAGTTTCCCAGGAGCGGATGTGGATTCAGGTCATAATTTAGCACTGATGAAGTGTACCGTCAAATTCGAGAGGATAAAACAGGGAAGACAATTATGGGGATGGAATATAGAAGAATATACTAGAACGAAAAGGAAGGAATATCAGTAGGCTATTGAGAAAATCATGAGTGAAGAAAGGGAGCTGGATAATAAGAAAAAAAATGGATGTCGAAATCCGAAAAAAAATTAATAGGATAAGTGAATAGGAAAAGGATAAGGAAACAATGGACTTCGTTAGAGATGATTATAAATATAGACGGGAGAAGGAAATGGACGAATGTAAACAGAGAAGAAAATACTAGGTATTGAATAATAAACTTAGGTGGGAAACTAATATAGTGAAAGAAGTGGAAGGCGTAGAGCAAGGATAGGTTATGTTGACAAAGGAAGGGTGAAATATATTCCATTCAGAGGAAGATGAAAGAACTTACAGGAAGTAAGAAGGTAAAACCCGTGAAAGCAATCACAGTTAAATCTAGAAAATTATTAATTGAAATGGACAAGAATCAAGAAAGATGGAAATAATACATGAAAGCAACTACACAGTAAGGAAATTAAGACAGCAAACTTAAGTGTTTGTAATAAAATAATGACGGGGATGCTGAGGAATGATTCGTCAACACTTTGATATGCATCTTGGTTTTATATGTCGTGGAAACATGGTCATTGTGGTAAATTGATAGACTTAGATTGACGTATAAATAAAAAAAGAGGCAGAAAATATGGATGCAGAGCATTTTCATTGGCTTTTGGATTCCGAGGACTGTAGTACAGAGGCGAACGGTAGGCAAACGAGGAAGAGAAAGAAATAGTAAAGGCATGTTGAGCGGAATGAAATGAGGAATGAATTATGAAGATTTGGAGAAGGGTTTATTGTAGTGTCAAATGTTAGGTTGTGATTTGTCAGGATAGGCCATGAAATGTATCGTTGTGCCGTTTTAGTAGGCAATGTCCATTCGAAACCCACCTTAACCTATTGAATATCAATAATAATAAAAATTTCACCTTCAAAAATCGGGGAAGAAGCCAGCTCCAGTAGGGTGGAAATTGAATGTGTAACTACTCTGAGCCGTAATTCCTGCTTTATAATTATTTTCCATGGCAAAATACGAGCTTGCTAAATATAAATATCGGCGGAAATTAAGTAATACGATCTTTCTGGACCGAGATTTTAAGAAAGCTAGTCCTATACGAGCATAGCGTACTTATCGATATCATAAGTAATAAAACCATAAACACAGTAATCAACCCAAAGGTCGGTTTAGTAGGTGATGGTAGAGCTCACCCATGTACCAAGCCCTATACGGCGTGTGAATATTCACACATCAGGGTAGGGGGGCCAGTTCCTTTCCCTGTGCCGGTTATGGTTTCCCAGATCATAAGTAATATGGGCTAATAATATCATCACATAGCATATATACGATCGTATGCCTACATGTTTGTGGTATGATAATTAGACTATTTTAATTAATATGCTGAACAATGTCTACCCTAGTTTCTCAATGTAGACAACAGACATAATGAAAACATATTGAAAAAAAGGTTCTATTAGATAAAAGATGTTTTTAGTGTTTTAATGAATACATGATGCATGCTATGCTACTAACATATTTAAATTATTATCTGCTTCAATGCAGGGTCGTTCGTTTAGAAATTTCACTTTTATATTCAAAAGGATGACAGGAATAAGGGAGAGGGAAGAGTAGGAAAAAGGAGTGACTTCAGTGCATGGCAGATGGACAAAACAGACTTTCCCATTAGAAAACCGCTCTATTAACACCCATTTAACAATTATTTCTTTTGATCAGGAAACATTTATAAACGGAAAACCGAAAATTTTACCTTGTTATGATGCATATTATCATGAAAACACGCACAACCTAAAAAGTGCTACAAATGTACCTTATTATTACTGGTATACTGAATTTCCAAATTTAATATAGAGAATAACAGTTTAAGACGCTGAAACTTCGTAGTTGAGGAAAAAGGAAAACCATTGATTTTGGAAGATTTTGAGGTGTGGTTGTGGAGAAAATGGAAAAAATGAATTGAGAAGTCAACACAGAAGTTAGAAAAATATTGCTATTTTGGATAGAATTGTGGGAGATTAAACGTATGCAGAAATAAAAAACGAAGTATATCGATATTTAGTATCAGGATTAAGTACATATATTATAAATAAAACAGTTTCTGGCGTAACTTGGTGGAAAATCTTCATACTGACTTTTAATAATAAAACCACTTTACTTTTCCACATAAACTTTTTAATTTTTACTACCTAGGTTTCGTTATAACATAACATCATCAGGTTATAACGAAACCTAGGTAGTAAAAATTAAAAATTTATGTGGAAAAGTAAAGTGGTTTTATTATTGAAAGTCAGTACATATATTATGTCGTGTTATTCAGGATTCAGAAGTGAAATAGTATGCATTGCCTCTGCGCATCGAAAACCTACCCTACCCGGTTGACTATACTGCAAATAATGGCTGACTTTCTACTAATAGGTATTAGAACCGGTGATATTTTGGCACTAAGATATACACGCCTTAAAGCAATGGACTACTGTTTGCTTTTCCTACTCTCCACCTCTCTCCCTAGGAACCGATTTATTGGATGATTTTTTTTCCCATAGAATCTCTCCTCTACGTTAGCAGTAATTTGTTCATTCTCCCGACGGGACCCTACTTGTTGTAGCCGCTCCTCTCCCGGGTCAAGGGACTCCTGCTTTCATCGGTTCCCTTTCCTCATTTATTACCCCGTTGATTGGAGCTGCCGCTCGAAGAGAGAGAGAGAGCTCAAGGACGGTGAAAAAGCAGAAGTGAGAGGGTTGGGCGGAGTCAAGGTGAGGCACTGTCGACGGAGGAAAGTGGAAGGCTGGGATTGGGGTTATTAATGCAATTTCCGTCCTTCCGCCAGAAATTCCTCCGCGCCCGGAATTTCCCTTTCATCTGACTAGGGTGGAAAAGTTGGGGAATAAGTTTCCTTATGTTGAGAAGAGTTTAGAAAAAAAAAGATCCCTTGGTTTCCATCTCCCCTCCTCACATCTCACTTCCGACAAGGTCGGAAAATGATACGTCGTTTCCATGATCGGAAAATGATAAAGAATGAGAATAAGTTTTGGTTCTCATAAATTTTATTTTCTGGCACTAATCCAGGATTGCCTACGAATTTTTTTTACGGCGGCCATAGAGAATGATTGTTGTCGTTCGGGTTGAGAAAAAGAGCCTAATCTCACAGTGGGACTGTTTCTGTGAAATTCTCAGGAACACCGAGAGCGCTTCTAGAGCTGGATCATGTGAGTTTATTGGGAAACTCTGGAGTGCATCTGTGTCCCTTTAAAATCGTGAGGTTTTTTGTGTAAATTCTTGCAGTAAAAAAATCATAAATCTCTTGTAAAATTGACTGCATTCCAAGTGATTTATGCGATTAATTCCCGTAAATATCTTGCGTTTCGACTGCATTTAGCAAAGTTAATATATTATTCTTCGTGTAATGTTGCTATTTTTTGCGTGTACATTCAGTCGTTGGTTCTCTCTTTTCACGCTATTTGTTTAACATTACCTATCACTGTTGTATTCTTTGTTTGGAAAAGTCAACTTCAATTCTGGATATTGATTCATTAAATATTACCCGCATGTACAACCACGACCTGGTTAGAGTTTCATTGAGACATCATATTGAACATCAGCAAGGCAACATCGATGGCATATTGGGCGTTGAATCTTAGAGTAAGAGGATACTTAATCCGGCTGGAACACAGGTTATTTGAAAATCAATTTACCTGCTATTCTTTCATTCTCCTCTCTTTCAATTATGTATTAAAACACCGTTGTTTTCCACGGAAATTCTGCGGTTTTTTTGCAAATCTCTGCTTTAAAAAATACCAAATACTGCCTGGAATAAGAATCGTCAAAAACGATAACATACTATTTCATTGTCAATGGACGAAAAATAAAATGTTTTCCATCTTCGGAGCAGACTGTAAAAAATTACTACCATCCAGTGTAAAGAACGGAATGTTCAGCCGACATGGACGAAAATTCTTGTGTGTATAAAGTTTAAAGGCCCTTTTCATTTATTACCCCCCTACATGCAGCGCCACTGTAGAGAACACCACACATGATTCAGAAAGTCCTCCTTTTCTCCGAATCCCCGATCGACGCACATGCCCCCCTGGGGGGATCTGGAAGCCATCTCCACGTACGTCAATTCCCAGGTCACGTCTCCTCACGCCCTCGCTCCTGCGTGATCCCCTGGCCCCTTCTTCATTCTATCCCCCCCCTACCCTCGACCCCGGCGGGGTATCGCCTCCTCCTTCCCCTGCCTCTTCTTCCTCTCCAGCCGCCCATCCTCCTCCTCGTGTCTCTCCTCTTCCTCCTCATGACGAACGGCTATGGATAGGCAACACATATCGATGTGTCGCAATAACTGGTGGCTGTGTTTGAGTTGCCTTTTCAATTCTCCAAGATCTGGGACAAGGTCTAATGCAAGAGCAGTCTCAATGCTCCTTTTGTTGACATCCGTTGTCGTTGAAATCGGGTTTAAATTGTACCGAAACGCGATCTTATCAATTTCTGTTGTATATTGCTTCATGTGATTCATTTTTCAATAGAATTAAGGAGGTGCTTTTTCATTTATATCGGCGACTGTGTTTCACATTTTACCCACTCAATGTTACGGATTTGTTTATGAGTTTCTCTTAGTGAACTGTTTTTCAATGTGTCGAGAATTACGTTGTTCTATTCTTATCACAGATATGGTATCCGGTCTGTTTGTAATACATGTATTGCATTATCTGAAATATCCATTAATTTCTTCTGGTAAAGCCAGACTTTTTTCAGATGCGGATTTGCTGATATTTACACTTTTAAATTGAATTTATCGTTCTTTGATATTTTTATAAGGTCAAATCTCTTTGTAAATCCTTATCTCTCGAGAAAAATTTGGAACAGACGTTAGATTACCACTATATATTTTAGTTGCTACCTGCTAAAAAAGATGGTCAGAAAAAAATCAAGTATTTCAAGACAACGCATATAGCTGTATGTGAAGTCTTATTGAAGTGTTCGCTTTTAATTTCAAACCAAATGCTAATAGGGATTTTAAGCAAAGCATACGTTGAATACGAATTTTTTGCAAGTGTTTGGATAAAAAATTCTAAAAAGTTTATAATTGTTCATGAAGGTCTCTCCTGAAAGTGCGTAAGGTAATTTCTAGAGTTCCTAAGACATTTAGAAATATGAATCCGGTAATTTGTGATCAATATTTTTTTAAATGTAATTAATTTCAATTAGGAAGTATTTTCTCTAAAATAAAATTGTAAAGTTGAATCTTAAACGGATCTAGGAAAAATTATTATGTGTGCGACAGTGTAGTAAGACAGTGTATTATTCACGACATACTAAATGAAATCGGGAGAATGGAAAAAAAACAAGGGCAGTAAGTATATCTAGTATACCTATAATAAAAGATCTTCAAGAAAGCCTCTCCTGAAAGCGGACGCATAGGAGTAAATCTTTTAGGATTAACGAAGAAACAGATTTATCATGGAAACAAAATATGGGATGGATATAATTGTTGACCTTAGCTCTGAGGTAACTTTCGGTGAACTATAACGAGTTTTGATATTGGATCTTCCATTCAAAATTAAATAAATTGACATAAGATACAAAATTACCAGTAACATTAAATTACTTCACCTTTTGCATAAATAAAATCAATGCACAGTAGTGACGATTTTATCAGCTCTTTATTGCGTCATGGTTATAAAATTTGGGAATAAATTATACGCCAACACTGCCTCTCATGACAACGAAAACGAGATATCATTAAGTTACTCGGAACGACTTATGATACCATTTTAGAGTTACTTTTGTCCTCCAATATTTTTTGGCAGCTATAAGGAGGACGTTTGGGTGGACCTTTGACAATTTGTTTCATTAGGTGAATGACTGGGAAGCGTAGAGCAAATTTAAAGTTTCAAGGAGCTGAGCCTCCTGACACTTGTATGTTGTGAATATCTTAGGACTATCGGCGAATAAGTTAATTACTGAATTAGATAGCGGCCAAAAGAAGATCCCTTTTAATCACGGAAACATTTTCCGCAATGAAAGAAAACGCTATGGGATTGCACTGGAGACTACAACGAAAATCCCACGAATAACAAGCTAGGGTACGACTTAAAGAAAGCAGCAGAATATTATGGAGTCTACTTATGACTAGTAGGAATTGATCTAGGCGATAGTTGAAAGAGATAAAATGAATCCCCTACTCTGACGGAATTGAAGACGAGTTGTCCTCCAGATCGATTTGTGAACACATCAAAATCGAAGTAAACATACCGGATCATTTATATGTTATTTCTATGTTGAAATCATTTTCACCATATTATGGAAAAATTCCACGTCGTAATGGTTTCAACAGTTTCATATGAAAAATTGAACCTTTTGCTCCAGAGCTGGACATCGATGTTTCACAAATGCTGTCCCCATCACAATATAAAACACCCTTATTTTTGACGCTATCTGCCTATTATTAAACCGACGCTTCAATATACAAATTCCTAATTTTCCTCAGTTAGAGGTCGTTACCTCTCATATCCCCCGTCACTCTTACTTTGGGACGGTATTATGACCTCGAAAACAACCTATTGACATTTCCTGCGTTTCGTCATATTTTCGCAAGCAATAGAAGCCGCGTGTAGAAACCATGAAAATAATTGAACATCTCATCCTCCTTAAAATTTAACTTTGATGAATTCGAGTCTACGTTCAAGATTTTGAATGGGGAAAATTCAGTGATATTGTGTTACGCGCGATCCACGGGAGTACTCGAGCCATCTGTCTTCGAACGAGGCATCGAAATGTATATATACGTTATGTATATATATCGATGCGTATATAAATATATTTATATCTCTATACACGCGCATCTAAATTCATATAAATATGTTTCCAGGAAGATCTGGTACCCGAAAAATCACATAGCTTGGGTGGAGCTGGAGGTGCCCAGAGTGCCTTCCCCGGGAATCGAGCCTGGGACCCTCCGGTCCAACTCTGTAATACCGCGACCCACATGTGTGTATGTACATATATATCTCTCTCTAACATACGTATATATATGTGTGTATAAATATATATATATATACACACACACACACACACATATATATATATAGTCATATCTTATCTTCCGAAGAAGACGGAGCTCGAGTCCGTCGAAATTATCAAGATCAATTATCAACACTTCCGTGTTACTTCGAAGAAATCATCTATATATATATATATATATATATAATGTAAATTCACTAATAGTTATAACAATATTAGGAACAGAACTCTGTTCCTAATTCCTCTTGAGAAAGGTGGTTGCACCACCGAAAATTCGAGAACCAGTGAGTCCCTCTTTTATATGTTTTAGTTTCTGTGTTTGCTATGACTATTTAGTGAATTTTATTGTGCACGTTCGTGGCTTTTCCAAGAAAGTGACTATATATATATATATATATATATATATATATATATATATATATATATATATATATATATATATATAATATTTGAACGGCACAATAGAACACTCTACAATGTGAGTGTCCTTTTACGTGTTAGATATTTTATTTTGTGTTCTATTGTGCCGTCCAAATGTTAAATATGTATGTATATAATATATATATATATATATATTTATATATTTATATCGATGAGCATCGTTGTTATCGTCAGGGCCACCCCCCCCCTTTCCCCCGCCCTCAGTCGCATTCGTTGTCCTAATCATTTTCCTTCGCGCCAACCCCCGAACCCTCTTCCCCCTCCCCACAATCCGATTCTTCCCTCCTCGCTGGCTTCCTTCCGCTCAAATATTCCCTCCCGTCCCGACCTCACCGGATGTCTCACTCCTACCTCTCCCCAAAAATCCCCTCAGAACCATTTTCTCCTGAATTCCCTGTCCGTCCTATTTTCTCTACCACTCCCATACACCTCTCTCACTTGGCTTCTCCCCGACCTCCCCTCTCTTCAATTTCCCTTTATTCCTTCCCCATCTCCCCCGTTTCATTCCTGTTCTCGTCCTTCTCGTAGGGTCCTCCTCCCTCCCTCCCCCTTCTCAAGACGTGAACGCCCTCAAGCCCATCGCTCCCTCTCAGATCTGCTGCTCTTATCCTTTGCTCTCCTCGGGGTGGCCGAAGATAAAACTGGGTGTGACGGGGGGAGTGTTGACATGGGGGTCAGGAGGGTGAGGGGGAGTTCCACAGCCCTTAGCCTTGGGAGTTTTGGGGTGGAGGAATGGGAGGGGGCGAGTGGTGTAAATAGAGGTAATTTCCCACGCCTTTCCCTCCGCCGTTCTGAATGCTGCAAAATGTTTTCCGTTTATTCTCTCCGCTCGTGTCGAGGGTGTTGGATTATGGCATAATGACACAATTAATAGCATTGTTTATCAAAACAGGCGGTCCCGTCTCTCTAAGCAATTGTGTGTACCATATGAGACAATGGAGACCACACTCCATGATAAGTGCAAAACTGACGTGACAATTGTGGTTGTGTATGAGTAAACTACAGGGACTTGCTAATTGGTTTGTAGCTTTGAGGGACAAGCTCCAATATTCAACAGCTCTAAATGTGAATTGCGGTAACCGTCTTTATTCTTCAGTAGTTAAAATTGAATTAGTTCAAATTTTAACTCTTTGAAACGTCCAGCGGATCACGCTTTCCTCAAATTGAATTGAACAATGGCGGAGGGAAAATTTAAATGCTTGAATCCAGCATTCAAATTTTCCCGTATTTTATCAAGATTGCTTATATTGATATTATTGCCATCGTATTGATGTTAGCGAAAAGTGCATTGAAATTTCTACAAAACTTCACTCAGAGTACTTTCTATTCCCTTAGAAACAAAAAAATATAAAAATATTAGAATAAATAAATAAAATATATAAAATGAAAAAGTCTGGCCGATTGTATGAATTTCAACAAAATTCAGGCTCCATCTAGACCCACTTTAATAGCACCCGAATAATGACGGCGTTTTATTGAAAAAGGAGATATCTAAATGGCTATGAAAATTTTCACATATTTTTTATTTCTTATCCTAATAATAAGAATCTGGGTCGTCACAGAGTGGGGCGCGGAATTGGAATTTATCACATATCTCACATAACTGCGTGACTAAGGAGTTCCTGCTATGTCCGGAGCTTCAGGTTAAATATATCTACTGCCACTCCAAATCCACGCAAAAACAAAAAAAAGGGATTTTTAATAAAAATGGGCAATACAAAACAGAGCAATTCTTGATAAAAATCTCTCTTAAAACCATTTTCTAGGTTTGGATGACACCCCTACTTAAAATACGAAATTTATTCGTCTCCTATCAAACACAATATATGCCAATGGTATCGTATCTGTGTTTTTCATTTGACGTTAAAATATGAAATAAAAAAAGGAGTAAAAGGCTTAATTTCTCATTCTTGAAATGCTCCCATCCGTGGGTGGAGTGGGGCAGAAGTTTCGGCCGGGGGATGGAGGTTGCTCGAGGGTTGGGGCGGCCGGAACTTTCCTTCCCGAAAATGAAGTTCTCCTTCTTCCCTCCGATCCGTTTCCACTCCGTTCTCCTTTTTTTACAAGTTACACCTCCCACCTCCCTCCCCCCTTACCCAATAATCTCCGCTTTTCCCCTTTATCGACTCCCCTCCTCACCGACCTCCCTCCCTCCCTCCCCCTTTCCCACTCTTCTCTCCTCCGTCCACCCGCGTTACCGATTTCCAGTTTCAAACCCATACTACCGCTTATTTTCAAACTCGTATTGCGTCAGCTCTCGGATTATCGTCCTACCCTGTAGCAAAGACTATTTTTTACCCCCTCTGGTCTTCCGTTTTCTGGCCCTTTTCGTTCTCCGGATGCATTCGACGCCCGTCCAATCTCCTCTTATACAAGTGCCAGTGTATACGAGTGCAAATTGCGTTACAAGATGAAGGAGAAAAGGCGAGAGAGGCATGGTGGGATTTTTGAGGGGACAAGGGAGGAGTGTGGTGACCATGCGACGGATTTGGAGAGAAGAAGATGAAGAAAGAGAGGGGAAGAGTTTATTGCTACTTATTGCTTAGTCCTATTGGAAAAAGTACTTGATTTATTGTTTTCTACCTACTATTCAATCAATTGTTTTTTGTTGAATAATGCTGCAGGGATTTTCTGAAAAGAAAAACTAGACCAGACATTATGCGAATCTTTGCTGAAGGCAACGGCTTACGTCAACCTTCTCCGGCCGCATTTAAATTAAAGAAACTACTATTTGTATGCTCAATTCTTTTAATTCACGATTTATTTTTAGCCTCGGAGAAATATCTTCAAGTTTAGTCGGAGGTGCAATAAATTATTGGGTGAAGTTACAAAGTGCTCTATTTCTTCTATCGTGAAGCATTTCCAACTGGTCAAGACGGAAACTTAAGTTCTTTAAGTGCTCTATTGGATGTACGGACCGTATAATTGTTCTTCTTTGTTCCGCAAGAAATCTGGCTTACCCTAATAACTAATTTGAAATTCATTTCGCCTAAAAACGGACGGACTTGGCGTGAAAGCCAAGTCAATGATTTCATATTGTAGTGGACCAGTAGATAACCGGATTTGTATTAGATCCGGTTCTCTATTGGTGATGAATCGTCTCGTAGAAAAATTGGCTGCGGTAGTCTTAATATTTTTCTTACCCTTCACGATAGTCTCGTCGGAAAACAAAAATATTTCTCTCCATTTTAATGCAATAGTAGTGGGTTACAATGTTTCAGTTGATATAATAGTTAACCTGTGTAGGAGTATCATCAAAACAAGCCGAACGGAAACGGAATTCTTGAGATAGTATCTAAAACAGATATGTAATTTATTCGTTGCAAATATTGTAATTTTCGGTTATTTTTACATCATGGACTACACTATTAAACACAGTTTTTGTAGAATTGCTTTAAATTTATCCTTTGAAATAACCTTTTGCTAAATATAAGAGACTGTTTTAGCCGTTACTTTGTGGAATTTTTCCATCGTATAGAAAGGAAAGAAAACACGGCAATTCCACATTTACACTTTATTTAGATGACCATGGTTTCACCACTGCGGGGCATCTTCAGGTGAAGGCATACATAGTATAGTAGTACATAGTACTACTATAAATAATAATATAAATTTTGCTAAATACTTTCGACTCAGGTTTAACCCCGTCCAGCTTTACATCGACACGATGAAACGCATGGGGGTCTGGTAGGACGTGTTAAGTCACCAGCAATCCATGCAGAAATACGAGGCCATGCATGAGAAAATATACACGTATTCGTTCATTCATGCATTAGAATTTGCGTGAGATAACATTGAAACACATCGGGAACTTGCACAAATTTATGGCTTGATACATCATTTAATAATTTTTTGGTTTGACTAAAACATAAAATTTTATCGTCTTATAGTTTAGATATTTGGACGATTGGGTTCAATTTTTTATGATTTGCGCATCACGTGAGGGAAGAACAAAGACCCGAATCTGTTGGTAACGATGCTTACCTCTTTTTTTAATTTTTTGCGCATATAAATAATTTCGTGCCGTAATAATTCCATTAGCATCGATGCCTATGGCAGTTAGTGACCAATAACGGTAAAATATATATCATCGCTAATGTAGTTTGAATTTAACATAATCGTCTTAAATTGTTTCAAATGGTATAATTTATTGAACACCTTCAAGTAACCTCAGCTACGTGTGTTTGAAGTTAAATGTGTTCTAAGCTAAATGGTTTTCAGAAAAAATACATTTAATAATACATTGAGTAATTTTGTTAATTTAAAAACAACTTTATTGATTTATTACGCTTTTTGTGCTAAGCTCCATGTGGTTAACCTTTTTATGATAAATTTGAAAACCTCCTAAATTTTTCCATAGCAACGTAGCTCTAAAATATGAGGTTGGGGAAAAAGAAATCATTATTTTTTAGTGAAATTAAAAACTTTATTTAAGATTTTTGGGATTGTCCTATTTGGGTCAGATATGCACCGTTTTGTTGTATAATTTCTTGCCATTTTAAAGGTAGCTTTTTTATGCCTCTCCCATAGAAGTCTTGGATCATATTAGCGAAAAACTACAGTAATCTATTTTCACAATCTTCTCTTGATCGCAATTTCTTATCACCCAGGAAGTTTTTCAATACGAGAAAAAGGTGGTAATCGCTTTGTGCCAGGTCCGGACTATATGGTGGATGCATTAAAACCTCCCAACCAAGCTCCCGGAGTTTCTAGCGAGCCAATACAGACGTGTGTGGCCTTGTGTTTTCCTGATGAATCACAACAACTCTTATGTTGGCTAACGCTGGCCGTTTCTGGTCAATCGCTAGCTTCAAACGGGCCAGTTGTTGACAGCCGAGATCTGAATTTAGTGTTTGGCCATACGGGAGCAACCCAAAATAAATAATTCCTTTGAATCCCCACTAAATACAAAGTAGAACCTTCCTGGCCGTCAGTTCTGGTTTAGCCACCGTTTGAGCTACTTCAGCACGCTTTGACCACGATCGTTTTCGCACAGTATTGTCGTATGTGACCCATTTCTCATCCCCAGTCACCATTCGTTTTAGAAATGGGTCGAGTTCATTCCGTTTGGCCAAGGCTTCGCAGATGGAAATTCGATTCATCATGTTTCTTGGTGTTAATTGGTGTGGCACCCAAACATCGAGCTTCTTTTCGAATCCAGCTTTGCGCAAATGCTTTAGAAGTGTTTTATGGTCGATCTTTCGTTCCTGAGCGATGCTACGACTACTAACATGCCGGTCAACTTCGATTATTTCTGTGATTTTATCGACATTTTCGACGACTGGCCTGCCTGTGTGAGGGGCATCTTTAACATTAAAAATGCCTGAACGGGATCGACGAAACCAAAATTGCACGTAATCACATGTTACAGTATCTGCACCATAAACACCGTTCACAATTTCAGCGGCTTGGCTTGCATTTTCGCCTTTATCAAAGAAAAACTGTAAAATGTACCGAATTTCCTCTTTGTTGACTTCTATTGTTAACAGTCTGTAACTCACAACTGAATAGAACAAACAAAAAACAGCAAGAGAATTTTTTGGTGTCAAATATCACCTTGACAACGAGCATAAACTTGAAATTGTTTGATCGATACTTTACGAGATATCGATCACTACAGCCATCTACCGAGAAAATAATCGATTTCTTTTTCCCCAACCTAATATTATCAAAAGTATTTATAAAAAAAGGTTAAAATATACAGAATTAATGTCCTTTCATTATAGTGTCATAAAGTGGCCAATATGTTATACTCTAGTTATTTTATGTTGTTTATTTTTGTATACACCAAATTAATATTAACCCAAAGTTTGATATGGTAGGACGCAGCAGAGCTCATGTCGTAGTAAGCCCTAGATCGTGCGTAATCTGCACTTGTAGTGAACAATACTTCGGTCTTCCATGAAGATCGGGTTCACCGAAAATCACGCAACTTGGTTGAAAATTGGACTGTACGGAGGCCGAAATTGGATTTGAAAATGGGATTTCCGTTTAGCAATCGAATGCTTTTACAGCTTTTTCATCGCGTCAAACAAATTGCAGTTCCCTCATCAAATATTTACATCACTCACTACGCGAGTCACCTGAAAGACGTGTCCCATGGAATGTTAGGGCATTAACCAAGTTTTCGTTAGAAAGCTTGGGCATTAATTGATGAACATTCGGACTGATATAAAATATTCAATCGGTAATTCTAGGATTTGTCTATGCGTTTAGTTCATACATAGGTACATGATGATATGTGGAGAGTCATCTCTGTCAGTAGTAGTATTTCCTTCATACGGAGGAGGCTGGCTCCACTCTACCATCCATCTCGCAACTTCAATTAATAAATTGAGGAAATTTTCTTCGATATTGATTTTGTTTTTTAAATTAATGCTACTTGTTCAGTTTCATGGAAGTTTTCATCTTAAATTAGAAAAATTTTCCGGGGTTGGGACAGCAAAAAATCATAGTTATCTACACTAGGACTAGGAGGACCTTTGATTCACATTACAATATCATTAATGCAAGTATTATCCCGGTAAATATTAATTGTTAAGACATTCAGGATCTAAGCACCGCTTCAACTATTAGATTTATCTAAGATGGCTCTAAACACGGGAACACCATGCACTACAAAAAACCATTCTTCCACCAACAATTCATGCCTCTCTTTATTCCTTCCAACAAGCCCATTTTTTTCCTACGTTTCCCTCACCGACCCAACATTCTCCCATCTATTATATGACTTATTGATATAAATTCCTTGTGCAACTGGCCCTTACGAAAAGCATGCTATGCTTGAGGTCCTTTTTTCATGTAGAAAGACAGATTGGTAAGGAATTAGTTCTGGGAAGGAACTAAGGACAGAAGACATTAGTTGTACATCCGTTGGAAATTTCTTAATTAATCATTAGGACCTCCATACTATTCTTCATTTTTCCGCTTTCACCGCAGTATTTTCCTGATTCTAGCTCCACCTCTTTATCTTTGATTTTTTTTCAGCATCTTTTTTTGTTAACGCCCGGGAGGATCTGTTCTGTCCCTCTCCCCCGTCAACGGCGCAGCCGGACGATTTTCCCTCCCATCCTGCACCCCAATTCGAAGTCACATTCTTTCACCTCTCTTTCGGTCCCTCCATCCCCCTACTCTTCTCTTTTCCCCCGAATCTCTCCCCTTCCAGCATACTCTCCGCCACAGGCCCTGATTTTTCTTTCCCATTCCTGCTATCCTAAGCCTCCAAAATTGCCCTCACACCCCGCACCTCCCATCCCACCCACATTTTCTCTCTCTCTGACTTGTGTCTTCGCCGAATGGCTTTCGTTCCACGTCGAGGGTACTCCGGACACGTGTCTTTCGAGATCTACAGCGACAATTCCTGTCGGTCCCATCACGAGTCATGGTTCCACTCGTCAAGGCAACACTTGCACCACTCTTCCAACTCCCGCCGCGGAAATCCTCCCCACGTTCACTTCCCTTGCTTGTGGAGCCCTCCTCCACCCGCTTTTCCCCGAAGATCTGTTCTGCCCCACTAATACCTCTCCCAAATCTCATCGTGCGTGTTCCTACCTCACTGGTTTCGTTTCCGAACCATCGGGAACGGAAGATCCTGCTCCGTATCTTGACTGGTTACCTTATGCTCAAGAGGTCATGTGAACGACGGGGCATGCAAGCATATCCGTTTAAAGTGTAGAAAACTCCCTTCTATTTGATAGGTATCCCATGTTGGCTTCGACACATAGTGTTGAGTTTTTTTTCAAAACTAGACTCGTGGTTACGCGTGTCTTGCGACAATTAACAGACTACGATCATGAATATGCATGCCGTGCTTTATTCATCCCGCATGAAGAGTCATATCCAAGTACCAATCTAAATCTTTTGTGATATTTCGTGACTCTCTCCCTTAAAAAGTTATCATGTTCCGTAATATATTTTAATCATATACTGTTAATTTTACGTAGGCTATTCAATCACGTGACTGCTACGAAATAACAGTCAATGATTAATTTTTTTACCGTTAATTGATAGTTAAATAATAGTTATTTAAATATCGAATATTAATTTATAAATATATACGTATATATATATGTATATATATATATATATATATATATATATATATATATATATATATATATATATATATATATTTTTTTTTTCACAACTCGATGCGTGATTTTTGCGTAAATTTGTTGGTCGATCGACGTGTGCTGTTGTAAAACTGGATTAATTCATTCCCAAAGACACGAATATTTTCAAAAGGCAATGATGAATTGGCAGTTAGTGCGCTTACTAAACCCTAAACCCGTAAACTAATACGTTGTTGACTGGGATAAAAATGATTACTCTTCTACTTGTGGAAACGATATATATTCATGAAAACAGTGTTTTGTATCACTTAATAGACCGTCATGCTCTAGAAGCCAAATATGACAAATGTGGTGCTCCTCCACGAATAGAATATCACTTTTGAGAGCAGCATGATGCTCTTCTGCAGAAAGGGTATCCCACTGTGATGCAAAGCACATATCTATCTATTATCGTGTTAAATGTTATATAAAAAATGAAATAATGTTAGAAAGACACTTGAAATCTGATTTTTTTGCGACATATGAGGAATTATTATGACTCTAAATTAAATTGTTTAATTCGCTCATAGGGGTAAAATAGGAAAGGTAAAAATTGTCAACGATAGATGCAAGTAGTTCTTATTCCCTCAAATGATACGCAGTTATATAAAAATCGAGTTCAAGAGCCCGAAAAAATTAAGTTAAATGAAATGATAAAATTAAATGTAAATAAATTTAGTTAAGCGCAGAAATAAATGCATTATTAAAACACAGAAAATGCAAAAACATATTCAAGTGAATATTCAAACTAATAATTCCATAAGTATGGCAAATATCTTAGCACCCATCACCACACGCCCTTGCGACGGCATGTGATGTATCGTGTAGATGTAGCTGTAAATATATGGATTAAATGCAACAGTACAGTACCCAGCACTATTATAGCACACCCCATAATATAAAATTAGTAAATCTCTCAGGCACATTTTAATTAATCCAACTATAAACTGAAATCCTGTTGACCATCGGATCGTATTAGTTTATTCGCATTCTATCAAATGTTATTCTAACATCCCCTGCCACATGTCACCAAAACGGCACATTTTATGTAACGTGCGATTGTAGGTGTACAATGTTTTAGCTACTTAAACATTTATCTACCCAATAGAAATAAGAAAATCAAGCGTAATACCCAAGTTCATTGTCGTGGTGAGCACGTAGTAATCGATACCGTGGAACTTGAATTGGCAGTTAATTCGTGAAGGCAGGTATTTAGCACGTGCCCCTGCGGAAGCAGATTTTAATCTCATTTACCACTCAACCAAAATTTTACCTCACCAAGTGTACTCTTTCTCTATTTCTACTCCATTGCGACACTTCTAGGCGCTCGACTTGTCCACGGTCGAGGCATGGTAAACAGGGAAAAAAAAACGTCTGAGAAGAACCCTTCGTGAGTCGACACGTTTTTTGCCTCTGGAATAACATTTCGGATCGTTTGGCTGATTGCGACGCAGCATCGTGATGTGATAAAAATCGCAACCACCTCCAAAGGTGCTCCTGGTTACCCTTCCTGCGTGTGAGGACCCGGTACGATACACAGGTGTATATATATATATATATATATATATATATATATATATATATATATTTGGTGCTCGTGGCACGTTCGCAACACTCCACTATATGTATGGACGTTTCATTTCAGTAAATATTCTGGTCTTCCGTCGCAAAAACTCGACTTTACTCTGAATTTTTGCTGTTTACCAACCTCTCTTCTTTCCCGCCGCTGAGCTTCGATTCCTGCCTGCGTATGTACGCTAATGTAATTTGGACTGGCAGCGTAATACGTATGAACATCTAGTTTTTACTCTTTTAGCTCATCACTTCCACTGCCGCCTGATGGCGCACTATGTAGTGCCCTCACGCTTTTTTATTACCTCAGTATGCATGTTAAGTAGGTATGGCGTGAATTGCGTGCAACAAAATGATGAAGGTAATAAAAGTGACCTACATTCCAGATCAAATGGTAAATACTACACTCATGGCGTCGAGTGAAAAAAAGAAAATATAGGTTTAGGATTTATGAACTAGTTTCTTTTTCATTTTTGGAATGTGTTGTCCCGAAGGATTTTTAGTGTACCGAGGGCCATACAGTTCATGATTAGTGGGGAGTTTCCAGAAGTATCAGCCCGGTTTAAATTCTGGCCTTAGACCAGCAGAATGTGTGTTCGCATAGACATATCACAATGATACACATCTGATCATAAAATAATAAAGCACTAAAAATAACAGATCTGATCATTAAACTATTAAGCCGCCATTTTGAAAACGTCATTGTTTTCGCAAAGTTGTCCCTGGATTTTTATGCGAAAGTGCAATTTTGTTGTGACGGATTAAAACCATAAGAAATTAATTGCTCCTTATTTTCCTTTCCATTTTGCGTATGTGTCAGGTGGAAAACTCTGCAAATGAAAGGCTATTAGGGTTCGGTGGCTATTACGGTGGCTTTTAAAAATTTATTTTTAAAATTAAAACTTATGAAACATTTCGGATCGTTATATTTGAAGGCCTGCGGCATCTATCTCGTGATTAAATTTCAACGATGCATGTGATAAATATGTTAAAGTTATCTTGAACTCCCTTTCAAACGTTTTGGATAAGCGTGTCGGATTTTTCATAAACGCTCAAAATAGCACTTTCACTTCGATTCAAGCATTTGTATCGTCAAATTTCGTTGAAATAAACGAGTTGAGGATATTGACGGACTAAAAATTTGAATATAAAATAAATATCTTTCCTTGATTGGTCAAACGTAATGGGTTTAAAGACTATTAATTTTTTCCTTAAATATAAAAATAATGTGTTTCATCATATTCCGCAAAGATGTTAGGTGTACGAGATGCGCTCCTAGCACGTTCAATATGATAAATTTTAATACTAAAGACATCTTCTTCTCATTAACAGACGGTGTTGTTAATTGTTTTTAGTTACTAATGGGTTCCTAAGATACCGAAAATTCTCATTGATGGGAAGAAGGAAAAGTTCTCATCCTTGGAAAATGCGCATTAAAAAATATCTTCATAGTGCTCTTCAATTCTTCGCAGTTCCAAAAACTCGTCTTTTAGGCATTGAATCCTCTCATATTTGTATTATTTTTAGTTGGATTATGTTACCACCTCTCTTTTCTTTCTCTCAACACTCTCACCCGAAACTGATTGCTGGAGTCTTAATTCCCTCCGAGGTGAACGCAAAAATCAACTCACTGCAGCCTTTCTAAGAGGGCGTTTGCTCTTTTTCCCCCTTGCTATCCCAGTGAGTTTGATCTGGGAATGTTATGTCGGCTCATGGAGTAGAGAAAGACTTTTTGACAGTCCCCGCATGCACCGGTGGAAATGCTTTGCTTTAATCCCATTCCCGTATTCCAGCCAACACCTAAGTGGGCAGTTTGATCGATCGGCCTTGTTTCCGATGTAGCGGAGAAAACTTGAGGACTTTCCTTGGGCTGAAATGTAGTATGTCATTTAAGATTCGGGTGACTTAGCAGTATAATGTCAAAAAGAATTTCTTTTCGACGGTATATGGATACAATGTTTCGTAAAGGGATATGATGGTAACGCTACCATGACTTCACTGCATTTGCAGTATTTGGTGTCGAGACATGACTCTATTTGCATTGAAACAAAATCTTCAAATTCCACTCGGAAATTTTTACTGACTAAGAGGAAATGTCTTTGCAGTTTTTTTTTATAATACAAGGTATTAATGGAAAATATTTTTCTGAATGACGCTTTGGGTGTTTATTCAAATAAATGTGGATAGAATAAAGACTGCAGGGAAGTAAGTGACAGGAGAGGAAAAATTGGCAACACATAAACTGCTATTTGAACATTACAAGTGTATTTGAGTAAAGGAGGTTTCGGGAGTATTACTCCTGTGTTTAACCCTATTCAGGGTTTCTTAGTGTGTCTTTCACGAAAGGGAATTGTGTTAAGGGCACTCATGTGTTTCTATCATGCACTTATAGTTTTATAGCTATTTGGATGCTTTAATCATGGTTATTTTCTCCTATAAATTTGTATTTTATCGTGTTGTGGGCTTGATTTTTGTCAAAACCTACCAATTTTTATTGATTCAATGAATTCGGATTTGTTCAATGAATTCGGATCTACTGTAACAGATGTGAGTCGGAATGAATTTTTTTTTACAATATATCATTATTACTAATACACTGTACCATTTCGTGACCTTACTTTTGAGTGTGAGTACAATATTCATTGATTTAAAACAGTCGTACCGTACACGAAAATATTTTTAGGAAAATAACACGATTGCTCTTTTTCTATGAATGTCTTTGCTCCCGCCGACGAGGATGAATCGACTCATCTCACGGGAAGACACGAAAATGTGATTGTGCTTTGTTGAGATTTGGCAACGGGGTGGAATGGAAAGACCATGCCGCGAAAAATATTATTTCCGTTCGTCACAGACGGCATTGGGGCGAGGCCTAGTACTCATTCAGAATTGCCTTCGAGGCACTGGGAGCCATTTGCAGATGTCATCACTGTCCTTACTGCGCATGGTGTTGCCGATAGCGAGCAGGGGCTCAAATTGATCCCCAAGGACGCCCGAGGGTGCGAGCTAATCTCGAGAGTTCTGGTGTTAAATCTTCCCTCGCGTCACTCCCGCCACTACCCCTACTCCCGGGCTTTCATCTTCCACCTTCACGATTGTCTGCGTTTATGCTTCGAGACTATTCTCGCCCCGATCCCTAACGTAGGAGATTTCTATCTCCATTCGGTGGGTGACGGGGGTTAAGTACCTAATGACAGGCGGTGCTGTAAAGGGATCCTCGAGGTGGGGACTTCCCCGTGCTCGCGTATTTTTCTCGCGTCATGATTTTTCTCTCATAAGGAAAAGGTGTCCGCAGAAATTGTCCCATTTTTCGTGCCGGTCTTCTAGGGAAGAAGCACCGGTACCGGATGCTTTAATTTCCGCCGGGAAGCCGGCTGTTGTCATTCGGCTCGTGATTGAAGTTCATGGTCAGCGTTGAAGATGCTGAATTTTAGTGAGCTTGGTGAAGGAAATTGAGGAACTTAATTATGTGAAAGGTAAAAACGTTGCAAATCGACATTACTCATTTATAGAGTACTGCGATTTCATGTGCACTTTGGATTGGAGTCCTCCGACAGCTAATAAAAACCATAAAATCGCACACATCATACTTTTCCGAGATGGAATTTGCACAGATCTGCGCATTAGTTGTTTTGCGAGACCAGTTTTCCTTGCCTAGCATCCGTTTGGCCGAGGGCAAGATGAAAACATGGAAAATTATCAATTATAATAAATCATATTTTCCTTGAGAACAATTAAAATGGAAGGTCAAATATTGAACGAATTTACTGAAATATTTGGACAAGTAACTAATGGATTAATTATAGCCAGTAGACCGGATAGTAATACATATTTATGTATCTCGATGGGATTAAAAGCTTATTTTTTAGCTTTGCGAAGACTGCTCATCGTAGTAATTCTTGGAAACGACAAGGAGAAACATTTTTCAATTGTCAGATATGTAGTTAGATTTTCAGAATAAAAATAGGCAGTTTTCATGAAATTTAAATTTAATAATAGAAACTAAATATACAAATAATACGTGTAAGAAAGAGTTAAATGGAAGTACTATTCATTTCTATAAACTTGAAGCGTTTCCTTGATTTGGGATCATAGCATACGAAATTTGATTAAGTGATTAGTCTGTATTATTTGGATGTTCACGCCCGCTGAGACATACCATACAACAAACTTTTCCACAAAGGGGCCACTAATCTAACGTGTTTGGATTGGAATTAATTATAAAGTCATTTTTATAAATTGATCAACCAGTATAACTGTAAAGTATTATCTTTTTGAGGCCAAATAATGTAAGGTATTGTGAAATTAACTTATATGATAAATATCTCACTATGAGAGTCCGCAAACATTTTAATTATTTTGTCGACAAATATCGATGAATAATGGGAGAGATCATAAGCGTGCTTTACGTTAAGTACCTCATAAATAACTTAAAAGTGAAGAGTTGGTAACACGTGGAGGCATTAACTCTGGGAGAGAGGAGTAATGGCTAGAATAAATTGATGATGATCATAGTCAATGAATCACAAATTGATTTTGGACGTCTCAGTACGTTTGTATCTTAACGTTCGACGCACAATCTTCTAGTTTAAAATGGAATGCTGGCGAGTACTTACTGAATTGGTTGGTCGGTGTGGCTCTTCGGTCGTAGTCTTTTTTGAGTAGACTGTCCAAAATCTGAAGGTGATCCATTTTGGCACCACGTCTGTGGAGAGAAAAATTTACTGAGTTTTGATCATAAAATTTCAACGGATATCATAATTGATTATTTCAGTTCACTGAATTTAAGGTTCAATTGAATTAAAGATGAAAATGTTTCAAAATACACTGAGAGGTATATTGTTATCGAGTAATTAGTAAAAGAAAGAATTTCGTTGAAATACTAAATATCAAACTATAATGAAACTATTTTAATATAATATAGTATATCCTGAAAGACGTTATATTGTTATGAATTTTCCTCACGATTAAAATGTACTTCTGATAATTTTATACCAAAAGTGCGCATTTTGGAATAAAAATGGTGAATAATTAATAATATTTTGCTTGCAAAGTTTTTATTGTGCGCCCATAAATAACATATTAAATCAGGGAAATTTTTCATCAGAATTACAGACTTCAACAGTTCAAGAGAACAGAGTTCAAGTAATATGGGAATGTTTCAGTTAGGTTTAGGTATTAATAAGATGAAATTTATGAGCGTATTTGTAATACTTTGGGGTCCCTCAACTTAAGCTAAAATAGTGTTTATTAATTTCTATTATTCAACAGAAGGCCCCACCTTATACAATTTGCAGTGAAATTGATGTGCCTTAGGGATTAGAATGGGACTCCATTACCCGTTTTCAAATATTTCTGTGGTTTAAGAGCATTAGTTCTAAGAGAGTCTATAGAATATTTTCTGTCAAGCATTGATTTTCCCGCTCTCCGTGAATATCTAATGTGATTTCTGTTAACGTCTAACACTGGGTAAAAAAGTTTTTATATCCCTATAACGGAGACGTTGACGTTTAAAAATGAAATTCTCTGAATAGAGGTATGAGAAAAATTAATTGAATCCTCGTTCAGATACCTCCATTGATGATCATGAAATTCTTTTCTTTTAGAAATTTCCGGAAAGGAATTTTGTGGAATGCCCAAGGGATCGTCTGAAACTTTTAAAAGTCAGGATAAAGTTTCAGGGGGATGGTCTACGAGTGGATCATGCATTTATTTTTCCCAGTATATTCATGTCCGTGGCCATTATTTCCGACCGGCACATCTCCCTTAACTGTTTCAAATGCCACCCCTGTTCCCCCTTAATGGTTTCAAATGGCACCCCTGTTACGTATTATGCAACGTTAGTCGTAGGTTCCTTCCCTCTAATGGTGTCCGCCAACTTTTGCGTGATACCAGTAAGGCATCCATTATTCATCGAATTCATGTAATGCTAAATTATATCCATGAAGTGAAATCGGTGGCGAAGCATTATATTTTAGCCGTATAATTAGTTGAATGTGAAACAAGAAAGTAATTTAAAATGGAGCTGATCCGTGTCCAAAATCATTTTCCAGCAAACCCTAAATAAAGAGCGTCGTCCGTAAGAGCCTTGATAACTATTGCTTGTCTAATAAGGAGCGGTTGCGGACATGTTGACATTCGTATCCTTGAACAAAGTGATATTAATTACTTTTGAAATATTCTCTGTGGTACATTAAGAAGTAATAAAAAATTAGTGTATTTTAACCAGTCAACTATTGCACCCATGCAAAAATACGTTGCGTGTATACTATTTTACATTCTATATTTTAGAATGCTTAGTAATATTATATGGAAATGCCACGAAACCTCAAGTAAACTTCACCCAGTGGAATATTTATAAAAATAATCATTTTAGCGTGTAAATGTAAGCTATGTCAGTAATGGAATACAAGCAAGTATAATCAACTAATCATTAACCATTAAAGTGTGAATCAATTTAAAATGTGGTCTGACGGTATTAAATAAATTCTTAAAATTAACATTTTTAGTAGGGACAGCAAAATAAAAAGATGACACTCTTAGCGATACGTACTATATGTATTAAGTGCTGGAATATGACCAGCTTTATGAACGAGTAACTTGAGGCCAAACATCTCGGCTTCAGGAAATTCTCTCTAGTCTAGAAAAAATTTAAGTATAATGCCCCTTTTCCAGGCTCGAAAAATGTTTCCCGAGATGGAAGCTGCTGCCTCACCGCTTACGCTTTAATAAAACCACTTCGTTTCCTTCACGTTCGCACATGTTTTCCCTTTGCCTAATACTTTGTTGGGTCTTCCTCCGGCGACGACGGACAAGGAAAAGGAAACTCGCTCATCTCACGAAAGAGTTTCTCGCCAACCGAAGCAAGCCGACGGGACTCCGGTGATAAAGAGTTGTCCGGCTTCAATTTCGTAATCCTGTCTCTCTCTCATCTCTTGAGTTTTGAACCCATTCCGAGAGGTGATGCCTCTGTCCCTCGCCATCATCCCTCTATCTACCACTCCAGCCGAGTCAGCATCAACCCGTTCTCTCAACTTGGGTATGCCTACGTCTCCCACAGTCTCATTTTTCTTTTCTCTCACCCGTTTTTTGGCTCTTTTCTCTGTCGACCTGGAACTTTGCTTCAGCGAGCCACCCTGTAACTGACCAAAACAGCGAGCACATATCAGTTTTGAAAATTAAATTAGAACTTAAGACATGAATGCCCTCTAGTATTGAAATAATTCGTGGACATTCTCTTTTAGTCATTCTTACGAGCATCGTTTTGATGGTTGAAAGAGTCGTGCTCATTTTTCCTGTAAGTGGACATATCGTGCTCTGAAAATATATTTGTTCAATATTTTAGGAAAACGTCAAAAGATATCAAGATCCTCAAAATTGTTGGTTTTAAACTAGGTAAATAGTTTCATTCGGAAATTTCCTTATAGCTCCATTTTTTCAAACACTATCACATTTGTTTTTTTTTAGTTTTTAGGCCGTCTGTTAGCAGAATAAAAAGAGACGTTTCAGGCGTGATATGGTGGAATATTATTTTGTGGAAAATTGCCAATTTTTTATTAATAACGTCTGTTGGCAGATTTTAGATATCCCTGAATAGTTTCGCGGTCATCTCTCATTAAGTTTACCCATTACCTTAAGATTTATTTCTAGTTTTATTGTAATAGATTATTTTTTCACTGCATGTGATCGATTGTATCTCAAATTCTATAAAGATAAATACATTTTGATTGTTCCTGTTGGCCGTAAGTACGGTTGAATGAGAAGAAGTGTTGGTCCATCGCATCAACGTAGGATGAGACACGCAGTGGAAGAGCTGAAATTGCACCTTATGGCATACCCACAGTATTTCGTGCACCTAAATAGAGTTGAGCTTCACTTAACGTCAAGCTCGTAATCTCCTGTCCTCCCCTATGTAACATAATAATAGTGGCAGTTATTACGTACCACTTCCTCTGCCCCTATCTCTCCTCCCTCCAAGAGCTATGTAGTAGATAAATGAACGATCTTTTTCAATCACTCTACATATCCAATCTATTCATACTCTTGGTTTTCCTTCCTCTACGGTGTTGCTATTTTTTTGGACGTCGATAAACTATTTATATGCATTATTTGTTTTTACTTACTCGAACGGAAATCAAATATATGTGTCGTAACAGGATTTCTAGCACGTGTGAATTCCATGCTGCGGTTTAGATTGCCACGGTTTCATGTTTATGTTGGTAAATAAAATTTTCCTCGGTTTTCCTCTGCTAGATCTAGTAAAATCCAATCGATTCCTCGCGGATAACGAGGAAATGGCCTCGAAGTGTTAATTAAATTTGTAGACAAATGCGAAGTTCGACACTTGTATAACCGTCCCATCTACAATGCAACGAAAAAAAACTATTCAATTATTTTGCATGTTAACTGACTACCTGCCATTGACATTCTAGTGGAACGTCAACTATTTTTGATTAAATTGCCTGATAGATCCTCCGGAGATATTCTTTGCAGCACTTCCTTATCCTCTGATGATGTCTCCCTTCTCCTTCCGTCGAAAAGAATTCATACTTGTTTCCTGTCTCTTTGCCGGCATTTTCCTTAGGGTTGCTTTCTTCCGTCTCTCTTTCCTTCACGATCCTCCTCTGCTGACTGCGTTCCTGCTAGTTTATGCCTCTTGTCCTTTTCCTGCCCAGTTTCGTTCAACCCATTGTGGTATGGGTAACTTGATGCTTACTGATGTATAAGCGTAATACATAATGTCTTTCAACGAAATGAAATTGAAATTCAATGACTCCACCAGTTCTCCTTCCGTGTCAAGACTCATTTTGGTGCACTTTTTTAAAACCTTTGCCTCTCAAATTAATCGATAATAAATCCAGTACACACATCTACGACCCAGCTATGGGAGTGTCTCACTTTTCTACAAATTTCATTCGCTGTATGCCAGGTGTTAGTTTTATTAACGGCTCGAATCTGTAAAGTCATTGAATCATATGTGGTTTACGCGGTACAAGCTGTAGCTTGTTTTATAGAAAAAACATAAAACTTTAGTTTATGTCGGTCAGAAAGCAGAAAAATCATCGTTGAGTATGTAAAATTATCCCGGCGTTTTCGTTGACCGTTGAAATGCATCTACCATTATCCTGATCAAGGTTAACCAGGGTAATTTCTTCGTGAGAATTCCCTTTAAAATTATTTCATGAAATTTTGATTAGCATATTAATAAAATGAAATATTGATCAACCTACGGCTGCAAATTCAGGGTCACGTTCTTTGTATCTTCCCATTTTTTTTGCTGCAATTATCGAGTCAAGGCGTAGGTTTCTCTGTGCAATTAGGATTGGTGTTAATAATCATTCGCGAACCTTTAAACTCAATTAATTTATTAGTGAATGGGAAAACTCTTTTGTTGTACTTTAAGTGGGAAAGATGGATTCGTTATCTATACGTAAGGAAAATCATATTTTGCTTCTTTCGAAATTGTTTATAGGGTTAGCACGATATTTTTCACTAAATGGGCACTAGGCTTGTCAGTTAGCACGGTAGTTCAATAATCAGTTTTTATTATTCTTCCCAAGAATCGAGCCACTGTAGTTAATAGAACACCCTCGGAAAAGGCGGATCATTAGGTCACTATGGTTTTCGCATTGAATGAAGCCTTAGATTTGATCAATGGAGAAGCGGTTCATCGTCCAACGGGAGGCAGTTCATTCCAAATGAACTGGTTTGCATCCCTCTCTCACATCGCAGAGACACTAGGTGATATCTTTTGTTTACACTTTAACCACGCAGAAAACACGACAAATGTTTCCCGAGGTCAGACACGACGGGTCTAATAGCATTGAAAAACAATGGATTTAAAGTATCGGATGAATTGAAAATCTCCCTAGCGGTAATATTTTGTTTATTTTCACGTTTTACTTGATGTCCAATGATTTCAGTCTTGTTTTGGAATCTTTTACGTCACGTAACTGCGTGATCGGCTGTAGTTGATTTATTTTTAATGGTTTTTTCCTTCCCACCGATTTTAGCTATTTTTTTAGTTTTACGTAAATGCTAAATCGAGCGTTTTGAGACGTCACAACACAACCGGAGGCCTTTGTTGCGCTCCCGTCGATTTCATTCCCTCGCTGTCGTCACTCTCTTGTCTGTTCGTCACCTCCACGCGCTCCCTTTTCATTCAACCCCGCGTCCATCCCCTCTTCAACTCCCCTCCCGAGTCCCACCGGGAAGGCTTTGACGGGAAGTGGAGGCGGGTGGACGACGCCCGTCCGCCTCCGGGAAAATGATTCAGGGAGAGTTCAGAGGGTCGTGTGTGTGAGAGAGAGAGAGAGAGAGAGAGATAAGCAACTGCGGGGGGGGGGGCAGGGGAAGGGAGGGTAGGGTT
Organism: Hetaerina titia; assembly: GCA_037158775.1. Classification (NCBI taxonomy): domain Eukaryota; kingdom Metazoa; phylum Arthropoda; class Insecta; order Odonata; family Calopterygidae; genus Hetaerina; species Hetaerina titia. Next base: position 83,204,651 of record CM073769.1, on the reverse strand, counting down.
GACGGAAGGTCCGGAAGGAGTGGATGTGGTAATACGGGGCGGCGACCAAAGGGATTGCCAGGGAGCACGGGGGAATAGAGGGGTGGTGGTGATGCTACCTATTTTACTCCTGGGGAGCAAGAGGAGAAATAAGCGCCAGAGAAGAGGGGGGATTGGAGGGGCGGCGGCCCTGAGAATTAGGAATCTTGGGAGGAGGCCTAGCGAGGGTGAGGGGAAGTGGTCGGGAACGGCTGGGGAAGTACCGTGTATGAAAGGGCGCGGTGGAGCCGATGGAGTTGGCTAATGTCTGGTTTGTGTAAGAGCGGGTTCGTCTCTTGATGCCAGAGGGAAGGGAAAACGTGAGTCATTTGCTACAGGAGAGGGATGAGGGCTGTGAAGAATGAATTACAAAGTTCCGTAATTGGTGTGTGGGGCACCTGGCACAGTGTCGCTTTCTCTCGTGCTACCAGTCCCCTTGACGATTGGAGATATAACGGCGACAAATATATCTTGGTCATAATTCATGGTAGCCATTGGCCAATTCGTCGTTAGAAGGGTTAATCACTAATGGCTCGGCCAACGCGTTACGGTTGTCAACTTATTATACCAGTGATAAGGATTAACCTAAATAATAATTCAGTTGCTATGAAATGAATGGTTTTCATCACAGTAAATAAATGAGCATTGGACATTTACTTTTTTAGCAACGTGAGAAAGATACAATCACAATTGCTTCAGCTTTGTATCTTCTTTCAAATGTTCTAAAAAATAGCTGACTGCCAAATCTGTTGGTTGAATCGTACTCGTACATAGTTAAGATCATTTGTCGCTTCGATTGAACCAAAAATAATTTTGGTCTCGTAATTAGTAAATTATGACTTTGTAAAAATATTTTTGAATATTGAAAACATGTTTTAACCATACACTATAAATTAAAATTGATGCCATTGGGTGTACGAGTATATCGTATATCTGATCAAATGAATATTGATTGATGCTATACTTTCAACGACATATATACCAACTCCAGCTAATGATTACTTTCTTTACGTGAGTTTGTTGAGGCATATAGAATTGGGTGCACTTGTGGTCTATTTTTAATCTTATTTACTATTGTGGCCAATACACGTATTTATTTTTATTTTCTCCGGTATAATCATATCAATTTAAATTTGGATGGATTTAGTGTAAGGGTTATTTGGAAGTTAATTTTTCAATATGATGAGATGAAGCTATTTCGGTTGTTAGTGCAAGTATCCATGGAATGTATAAGGGTTCCGCAGATATTACTGACGCCCTGCGACTACTATTGAAATTTGCTCCATTTTGAGTGAATGTACGTACATTCTAAAGGCAGGAATTATCAGAAGGGGTATGACGAAGGGGAGAGTGAAAAAAAAGGGAGAGGAGAGTGGACATCCGCATTAACCTATCTGTTTGATACTTAATAGAGCATGTTATTTAACTTCCTATCTGTTTTGCGTGGCTTTGTCAAATAATTATGCAGAGGAATCTCGTGTAGGGACCGTCCTACCCATTTACGTAAAGCTCTGTCATTGCTTATTTTCATGCCTAGTGACTTCACCAATCTGATTCATGTCTGACCGTTTGAATTTTACGGTGTACTGTCTTTTCTAATTTTCCCTCGCGCTCTCACAGCATGCTGTCCTGGCCAGCTCTCTCAGAGTCAAAAGACTTTACCTCAATAGTTTCCCAAATTTGATTTCCGGCTAGCAGTTGCTCTGATTTTCCTTCGTACTTCGTTAAATAGTGAAACGTGCCAAAAGATTCCATGCGAGACATGAAGCGCTTGTGCCCTTTAATTGATTCGCTTAACAATTATGTGTTTCTATTATGGGTTGCATGCCAGATTGTTTGCGAAAAAGTCAAAATTATGAGAGGGACACCTGCCCTCGATTCGAATGGTCATTTAATATTTCGCATTCCCTCAAGGGTTTGGTCAACAAGAAGCCCTTAAAAAAAACCTTTATTTCCTCTCTGAAGGTCTTACGCTTCACTTGCGCCTGACTGTCATCCGCCCATTAATACATTCAAGTGATCCTTAGGTTGTGGACTCGTATCTGTGCTTACACATCGCTCGACGAGTCCAAAGGGTCGTCGCTGTACCAGATACAACGCGGCCTTTTCATCCATCTACTGCATCAAGCCTCGGAGCATGAAAAAAAATTTACATCAAACCTCGGAGTGTGAAAAAATCGCGTTCCTCAGTTTTGTTGAAGGAGCAGAAACAAAATTCTCATGCAATTTTCACTTCATTCTCGTTCGCTCGGAACTTTAGGAGAGTACTTCTTTCCGAGGGAAAAATAAAAAAAACAACCAATTTAATAGGGGTAGGACGATACTTTTTCTTCCAGTGGAAAAATCACTAATGGGACCGCTTTCCTTCTCCCACATTTCTATACGCCGCCGGCCCTATGCGTGCAAAAATTCGATAAGACAGAGGGTGATATCCAATGAACACAGGGAAAAGCGGAACCGAGATATCTCAGAGAGCTCCAGGTGGTCAAAAAAATACAGGGTGAATATATTTTTGCTAACGAAAAACTTAATAACTGGCGGAAATTTGGGTCCCGTTATTTCCAATCTTTTCAGTTACATTTTTATAATAAAGCATATTTTTTTCGTGCCGACAGTCGGTTTTGGCGGAAGGTATTTAAGCAGAGCCGATGTGAGATTAACGGGAAACAAAAGGAGGAGAATATGGCCTTGTTTTGTGCAATTTCCAAGTGTTTATCTCTTGTCTAGCCCGGAAGGCAACCTATGAGAGCTCGCAGGGAGAAATCGGTAATGGCGTGATGCCGTGCTGTGTGGACTCGAGAGCCAATTGGAGAACCCTAAAATGGAAATAATGGCTGAGGCGCGTCCTATTTTATGCGAATGGCCACTGTACAGGGCAGGGCGGTAAAGATCTGAGCGGAAATTCAGCCGTTTCGTCCATAATTCCGATGGGTTTAATGGAGGAAGGGAGACAGGGTTTCTGCTCGACGGGATTCTCTACTGCCCACGGGGCGACTGATGCTCCAAGGGTCTGCTTAAGACGCTTTCAGGGGAAGACCCTCGCATGACATCGAAGGAAGCGAGAAGAATGCTTGTGGATATCTTTCACGATATCCTAACATCTTTTTTTTAGAAGCGAGCAAGGAAAGGAAATGGCTGTCATGGGATTTGGTCTTCGCTCCCTTTCTTAGTGTGAGGAGAGGAGAATTTTTCGCACGAGAGAAGACGAAGCGATGAATAGCTTTTTGAACCATTAGTCCACGCACGTCACTCACTTAACCTTTATCCTCGGGAGTTTCGGGGCACAAAAAGTGGTTTGCTATCCTACCAGTAGTTTGATCCACTTTTCCGTGTCGATCGCAAAATCTTTATGAATGCATTGGAAAATCCAAGTGTCACGAGTAAGTCTGATGTTATTCCTTACAACTTTTTTTTTGGGTCTCCTTGGAAAACATAACATATCGTAGTTGGATCTTGGAATACCATGAATCAATCTAGTATGATTTTGTTCACAACACTTACTAAGAATCTTTTAGAGCTCCTTTTTAGATAAAATTATGTAAATATTTTCGTAGGAATTAGCTGTATTGAGGAAATTCTTAGCTTTGAAATTTAACGGATTATTTATAAATATGTAATTTTTTAATTGGAAATTTTGGCACACAAGCATTCTTAATGTGGGGGTAAGGGATTAAAAAAACATTTCATAATTTCAAATTATTTAAAATATTTTTTGAATCATATTCGACCACTAAGATCACACGTGAAAAAAAACACAAATTATCAAAGAACTTCTCTTCAACCTTGAAATTTTAGTATGGAAATAATAATATAATGGTATTTGAGTATTTCTCTGTCGTATCCCGTTTGGTGAGAGTAATTTCTTTGTTAATTTTTGAAGTGTTTACCCTTTTGCCAACTGAATTAGCCATTGAGGCTGAACAAATGCCAATGAGGAATATAATGCGGTACCATTTCCAAATTCAATGATCGTGGCACTTTTCCACTTGATAAAATTTATTTTACGATCGGGTTTCGTTGCATTACATCGTCATCAGGTAACAAAATGAAGTTGTGTGCCGTCTTATATACATTTAACATTCCGGAAGGAGGTGAGTGGATGTGGTAGGAAACGAGGGGAGGGAGGGTGAGAGAGGGGGAAAATAAGGGCGGAGCAAGGGGGGAAGGGAGAGGGAAGAGAAGGGAGATATTTACAAAGGATAGCGGAATACAGAGTTTCGACCTTGTTATAATCAGTACAAAGGGTCTTCTAGTGCGAAGTGGTCCACTTGGGTGAATGGCGGCAGTCACCAATAATCCATCGGCAGCCGGGACGACGCCAGTAGGCGGGCCGAGGGTTGGGAGTGCAGGCCAGGGGATTAGGCCCTTCTGCAAGGGTGGCGGCGGAATACCCCACACGTAACTCACACACTTTTGGGAGAAGGGGGGTACTCAGGGAACAGGGTTGTGTGTCACACGAGGTCAATATTTACGAACGAAAGTTGATGAAAAGGAGGGGGGAGGAGGAAGTGAACTGTATGTCATGGAGGAGGGGGGTTTTCTTTCTAAACTCGTTGGAAAATTTCCAATTGTTCCAACGCGTCTAATTTTTTGCATCTGTTTGTCACATGCAGCAGTTGTAATTTGTATTCACAGGCGTGGTTGGTCTCGAGCATGTGTTTGGCGATCATCGATGTAGTGTTGCCGAAGATCGTGCACTTGTCATATTTTTTGACTCGGGTGGAGAAATTCCTATCCATTTGGCCCACATACGAGTATATGGCTTTGCACTCACACTGTATCGCATGCACTGAACTCTTTCTTGTATTGTCAATGGGATCTTTGTTTTTGCACCGGAGTTCGATATGTTGAAGGGGGTGTAAAAAGATACCCTAAATTTCCCCTTCGGGAGTGCATTGGCTAGTACTGGTAGGATGTGTTGTTGATGAAGGGGATTTTGCACCATTTTCTGGTTACCGTGGTCCGTTGAGTTTGCAGGGAGGTAGTTATGTAGGTGGCGAGCGTTTCCTTTTCTTCCGGAGCAAGGAGTTGATGATCAAATCCTTCTTGTAGCCATTGTTGACGGCGATGCGTTTGATCATATTTAGTTCGCGGTCAAAATGTGGTTTACGCAAGGGGATTTTTGTTTAATCTATTTATCATGTAGTGGAAGCAAGCTAGTTTATGGTTAATGAATGGGGTGATATTAATCTGAGGGAATCACCAAGTCTGTAAATTAGGGTTTTCTGTAAATACCGAGCACGTGTTTAATCTCTCAAAAATCGATGGTAAAAGGTCAAGGAAGTTTATTCTCCCTTCGACTCCCGGCTCCATGGTGAACTTAAAGAATTATGCACCGTGTTTAAAATTTGAAAGAATTTTTCCAATTGTCTATTGCTCCCTGTCCAACAGCATAAGATGTCATCTACATATCTAAACCAATATCGAATGTTGTCCAAAAGTTTTTCTTTAGAATTGAAAATATTTTCTTCTGATCTGTCCATGAAAATTTCGGCCAAAAGTGGGGTTAGCTAATCTTTCCTTTTGCTTGTAATACCCTCCATTGAACGAAAAATAATTTTGGTCAACACAAAGTTGGAGTAACTTAAATATTTCAATGTTTATCGTGCCGTCTATATTATTCTTGTTTTTTTACTTGATGATGATGTAATGCATCGGATCTCGGTCGTAAAATAAATTTTATCAAGTGGAAAAGTGCTACAATCAGTTGTTCATTATGTTCGACTTCCACCGCATCACGCTTGAAGCTACTCAATTTCCAAATTCCTTTTGACGCGCTCAATTTTCTCACTGTAGACGTTTGGGTTTTCCTCTCTGTTTCTCAATAATGTCTCCTTCTTGAAATAGTCAGCGTTTTGTATTGGTTTTCGGCATAATACATGCACGTATAGTATATACAAGTCCTTAATGCAGATTCCCGCTTATCTGTGTCTACTCATCTGATAAACTGCGTGTAGAAGTTAGTGCTTCTCTCTTGTATACATCGATAGAATGTCTAATCCAACCCATATTGAATTAAGAAAAGTTAGAGTGTACACAAAGTTATCCTAATTGACAAGAATGTAATTGTCGAAGGGCATCAAGGGCACGTCACCTACGGCCATTGGTACAGTTTAAGCGCTGGGTACTCCAACAATCATTATGGATCGAATGCTCAGCTCAGAATGTGGTAGCAAGACAACATGCATGCACAAGTAAATATTACAAGTTTTAGCGAATGTAGGGGTGGAACATATTTCATATATAACGACACTGGCGATGTGAAAAACAAAATATCCGCTTAGCGTAATTCAAAGTTAAGCATTACTGTATTGTTTTACTCAGTATTTTGTTTGAAGAACTGTTCCTTTAGGAATCAGAGCTAATGTGATATATGTGTAATTATCTTCGCGACAATTACTCATGATCCTATTTCTTGCGAAAGGTCGCTTTTGTAACAAGCAATTCTTTAACCTCGACGCAAAACATTCGTACCAATGTTACGTGACTGTTCTTGCGCTCCTGTCAATTTTCTGTGTGGCCATTCAATATGCACTTAACATTTTACAACTCTATGCTCTAATTAACATTAGGAGAATGAAGCACACGAATTTTTGGGAACAAAATATAATACGCTCACCATTTAAAAATATTTTTCCACTTGTTAGTTTCATTAGTCATACCGTTAGGCGAATTCGTACCTTTAGAAGTTTCAATTCAAAAATCGATAGAGCACGACGACAACTTCCACAGTTATCGGCCTGAGGATGGGGTGAGGGTAGAGCTCAAAGGTCAACGGTGTGTGAGATTTTCACATTTAGGGCAAGGGGTACAATTCCGTTCCTTGTGCTGCCTGTGCCCTCTCTGGAAGATCGATGCCCGTAAAATCACAGTTCGGGGGAAGCCGTTAGAGTCCAGAGGCATTGCTGGCTCTAGTAGCCAAACGCTCTGACCATTTAAGCCATCGCTTCGCACCAAAAAAGGCATAAATAATACTTTCCTGTGAAGATTAAGTGCATTTACGTACCATTTATATTCCTTCAATTTACAACATGCCTGTAAGTACTTCTTATTCATACAAGTTTCACAATATCTGTCTTTCGACTTAGGTGTCTTTCTTAAATTTAAAGAAAAAGTAAGCTTTCGACATCTTTTTCATGAGCTGGGAACCACCATGAGCTGGGACTTGGGATATGGCGCTTTAAGGAATAGTCTAACTATTTCCTTCAGTCGATCGTTTCATTGTCATCCCATCTTCGAACTCTAAATTGAAACGTGATTATAACTTGCCTGCAGAACGATAAACGGCAGAGTGATTAGCATGACGGTGACTTGAGGTTAATTAATCGTCGGACTCCAAAATCCAGCCTTTCATGTGTAGTTAACCCATCTGGGAGATCATTAAGGAACTCCCTCTGGTCTGATGTTGAGAGGCCTTTGAAATTTTGATGAATGTAGAGCATTTTGCTGCTCAACGTTTCTCTTCTGAGTTACATCAATGTGTCGAGGGGCAAAGTATTTGCAGAAGGTAGTTGACGCAACCGACTCTGCCAAGGCCAGCGAGGAAAGGCGAATGAGCCGCAGTGGGAAACTACTACAATAGATATTTCTAGAGCCATCGGTTGGAAAAGCGAAAGGGCGGAAGGGAGGATATAAGAGGCGGAATAGTCACAGCAGTTACCTCCTCAAGAAGACGCTAACTGCAAATGCGAGGGCAATGTTGAGCATCAAAAGCTCCACTCGAGGAAGAATTCAAAAGCCGCCTCAAAATCAGAAACTGCCGCGAAAGTCTACTCCCAGCGATAAAAATCTCAGGCTTGATGTAAAAAGTACAAAAACGCTGAGCCATGTATAGAATTGTCGTTTTTTTTACCCCAGTAAAATAATCATCGAAGGTAGTTGTCTTGAGCCATAGGTTCTCTATTTTGAATGAGTGAATAGTTCTTTCCTCCAGAGAAGGTAATCTAATTGTAGATTTTAACCAATAAAACACTAACTTAAAATCTTCAGTTGAATTTCATGGTTATTTGTTCCCTAATTTAACTCTAAAAGTCAACATTTTATAGTGCGATAGCGTAATGCTTTCACCCCGTGATGATACCGTGTTATAGGAAGAGTAGGAGTAAATCCACGTACAGATAATAATTCAAAAAGCTAAACAGTTTTTTTCCGTAAAATTGAGACTAATTAGAAGGTTACAATTGGGAGGGGAGTTTTAAAGTTGGTTTTCGTCGATCACATTTTTTTGTTAGTTGTTTGGTGCAAAGAGAATGGCGTTCCTAAAACACGGCGTATCGCCAGAGTTTAATAATGAACAAGTTTCTGGCACACTTATAATGCAAGAATAATAATATGACACCGTAGTATGTGTGAATTATTCATTGCCATTGGCACTGCAATTATGTCAGTAGGAGTGTCTAGTATGCCAGATTTCTTTGAGTGCCCCTTATAAAGAGCGATAAATTACCAGGTGAGAGAGGGAATCATTTAAGGTAAACATGACGTTATGAATATTACTTCAGCATCTCTCTGCTAGAAAAATTTTAAATATGTGGCGTAATATGAGAAAAATGCTAGTACTAATAAACATTTTTGTTAAATATGTTTTGATGAACTGCATTCCATCCTAGTTTATAGAATAAGAAGGATAGTTCATAGTAAACGTTGATTTTCCTTCATCTTTTGTTACAGGTGGAAATCCAAGTGCTGAGTTCGTCTTAATCAATGGAAAAGGATGACTTCACTTAAAGTAAGATGTACTTGGATGAAGTGGAGTTTGAAGAAAAGAGCTTTTCGTCCTAGTGCAGTAAAAATAAATTAAAAGTGTGGCAGCAGTAAAGAAGTATATCGATATGTAAGAAATGAAATTGATGAGGGATATTAAACTGCCTAATATCAATCATTGGTGAAAGAGAAGTGAAACATTGCGTAACACCGACAAAACAATTTCTTAGAAGTTCAGCTACCTTCCCCACGAGCATTACGCTCTAGGTAGATCGTACTGCAAACAATAATGTCAATGGCTAAAGCCAGTATCATATGCAACGAAGGTAGTAATACGATGTGCCTGAAAAATGGTTTAAAATGGTGATGAATGATACACGGAGCTGGAGACGCTCCGGGATGGGCAGTGTTCCGAAATTTCACGACTTGTGAGCCTGTAAAAGATCACAAAATTAATATATTAGAACAATAGGTACAACTCATCGGCAGCCAAACTTTTTATACATAACCATTTTGGGAACATTAATTACTTTCGGTTATTTGTTGAAGTTAGTATCAGCTTCGCAATCTTCATTTCCAAATGATCAATTCATCTTTATTGATATAATGTATTTGATGAAGAATTTCGCCAAGTGGTAGGGTGTGAACACTCCTTGAACACTAATAATAACCTTTCAGAACTAAAATACACTTCTCAGACATATAGAGAGCCTTTTTTTTTTGAGACAGCCTATTGCCCTTCTTCAGTTCCTCATTTTCACTCCCCTTCATGCCTATCAGAAATGTCTATCATCCTTCTCACTCTTGTATTTCATTATTTTTGTACTTCTCCTTTTTAAAAACTTCAACTTTCTTCTACTCCTCAGTGTCTCGGGACGCTTTCCTCCGAAATTCTTCAGATTTCATTCACATTTCTACTTTTCCTTTACTCTTTCTCGCTCTTCTTTAGCCTTCATCTCTGGACAGTTTCTTTCTTCAAACCACATCTTTCCTACACTCAGCCTTTTTCCTAAAAAAATTTATGTATATATTTGTTGGATCATGTAAAGTTATATTTCAAAATAAAGTATCTGATCTCACTTTCCCGCGCAACGGCTCAATATTCTGAACCAACACCTACCTGCTTTTTAAATACATATTTTACTTAGATGATTTTTCTACCTATGCCACCACTTTTGCTATGACTAAAAACGTTTTCGGTTTAACCGACATGGCCTAGCTGGGTAATTATGTACAGTAGACCATAGCGTTTCGGAAATTGCCAAGGGTGACGATGGGAATTTATCTCCTACAGATGAGGCAAGTGATCAGCTTTCTTTCCTGTTACTGTGCTTCAAGTTTCTGCTGTGTTTTGTGCATTTTATGTTGGGTAGTGTTGTGTTTTATCTAGAAATAAATAGTGTTATCGTCTGGTGCTAGTGCATTGTGAAAAGTGTATTCCATTGGAAGTTTTGGTGTGGTTGCATGAAATTAGAAGAGGAACATCTTTGGACTTCGTTCCAGTCGCCGAAATAGGAGCACCGCTGGAAAGGTTAGTCACCGTAGCCTACGTTTACATCAGTATGAAAAAGTCAGCTCCAACGATGTTATTTCTTTATTAAGTTAGTTTCTTTAGTGCCGAGTTATTAGGAGACAATTTATAAGCATTTATTTCTGCAGTGTGTGATTACTAGGAACATATGGTGATAAGTCACTTATCTGTTTTCTTACAGGAGAGAAATTCTGGACCAGGGCTGGGTCGTCGCCGCAGCAAAGGTAGGGTTCGTCCCAAGGGTGCACCCAAAAGTCATCAAAGGTCAATTTTCATAACCTTCTATCACCAGTATTTAAATCATATGTCGTGGATAAAATGCTAAATGAAACGTGAATTAATGTTTGCATTTAATTATTACCATACATATTAAGTTCACATTTTTGTGGATAATAAAGTAATGGATCGGGTATATTCTTGCAGAAAATTACGGGTCGCTGTTTAAAGCGAAAATAATTGTCTGTGGTCTTTCTTCGATTCAACTTTCGTATTAAAATCCGTGTTCTTATTTACATTTTTTTGCTTCTTTTCAATTAACGTAAGTACTTTTGGGTGTGCCATTTGGATTCAATACGCCCTCCCCGTTCTTTTACAGAGAGCAGCCTGTGTTTAAGCGAGTGAAATGCGTACAATAGGGAAGAGAAGTCGTTTCGTTTTAGGTCGTCTTGTATTGCGCTTCTCCGCGTTGTCATTTCCGTAGGCGATTTCTATGAGGAGATAGTGAGAAGGAAAAACGAGCATTAGAATTGTCGCTGGAACTTAAAAATGTCTAGGAAGGGAAACACTTAGAGAAACTCATGAATTCCCTCACCCCCCATTTAATTTAGTCTATACTACCTACGATGAACAAACAATTCTCGCTGGTGAAGTTGACGAACTGGTCTCATGTTCATAATTTGAAGTTGTTATTGATCCGAAACATTTTACGTGTTGGTTTGTGAGTGGCATAAATACTGAGCTTCGATTAAATATCCAGATTGGAAATTATCTCTATAGTAGAGTATATTGAATATAATACTGGTATCTTTAATTTCAGGTGTGACGTTCAATGAAATCATGGACATCATTGTGAAAACTAACCTGTAGCCACATAAACGTGAGCTATTTTCTTATAATGTGTATTTACAGGTGTGCATAACTGGCTGGATTAAATGTGAATTACTTTATTCCTAAAAAGGTCAAATGATAAGTTGACTTCTATCCCGTTCAATACTTTCACACGAACTTCACGAGAGTGGGACCTTGTTGCTGCTGCTGGGTATCATTGCCTCAAATGTTGGCAGAAGGTATGTGATTTTTGTATAAAGTTTTCCATAAAGATTCTATTCTCGTAAAGCATTCGGATTTGATTGGCTGCTTAAAACTAAATTAATAACCTAAATACTTTGCATAAAAATATGCCCTCATGTTTTCCCATATACAAATAAAATGTTACGGCAATGACCTGAATCACTGACCTCCGAAGTTTTTTTTCTTGCTAATTGTATTTGGTATTCAAAATTTTAAGGAAGGTTTTGGATAGACAAAGACTATACTATGGTGCATCTCCTTGCTTTGCCTCTGAAAACACAACCTGACAGTACAATCAAGTCCCTATTCAATTCCGCATACCTCCTTCCTCCCTTAGCTCAATCCAACAAGCTTATCCTTTTCCTGCCAATTACCCACTTGTCTGATGTTCTCCCCATATCATAGGCTTGTACATCACATCTACAAATAAAACGCTCAGCATCCGTCATTCCTGCCTCCTTTGGATTTATCCTGACAAACCCCTTTCCACCGTGCCATTTCCTCCTCTGTTTTTCTTTCGGAGCATTTCAACTTTTTCATCCTGCTTCAAAGACAGTGTTTCCGCCAAGTAAAAGAACAATGTTTATCATCAAATATTTAACGAACCTTAACATTATGTTTGTTCCTTTCTTCAATTATCTCCTACATATGAAAGTTTCTTTGCCTAACGTAATTCTTCATCTCAGTATGTCACGATTACTTTGATCATATGAGTTCAAAACACTTTCAAGATAGATAAACTGTCCCGTCTCATTTTATTTATAACACGGTATGAACTCATATTTTAATATTTAACTCAACTGTTCTCTTTCTCGAAAGCCGCATAACTATTGTTTTGTTTACCTAGCGCACTGACTTTCCAATGCTCTGAGCAATACTTGCACCGCCATGGATAACTGGAAAAATAAAGCTTGATCATCGGCAAACCTAACCATTTTTATGAGTTGTCCACCGGCTTTCATTCTTATATTCAGTTCTTCCGATATATACTTAACAAATTACTCCACATATGCGTTGAAAAAAACGGGTGATAATGGACAAAAATACTGCCCGTCCCGACTCTCTATCGGCCACTTGTACCTGAGCAAGAGTCGAAGACATGCACATACTGCGGTATGACACCTATCCCTACAATCTACTCCTATTTAATGCAATGAATTTATTCTGTTTTGGGATGAGAAAATAAAATTGATCCCACCAATATTTTGACATATTTCCTTCTTCACAAATGCTACAACTTATTCCATAAAAACTCTGTCCCGCCTTTTCCCAGCCCCTTAATTAGTTCCGAGGAAATGTTATCTATCCAGACGGATTTGTTTGAATTTAATTCTCTCAAGACCCTCTTTATCTCGCCGTTATGTTTTTCTGAACCCAAGCTATTCCTGGCTAAACATGTGCTCTTTCTATGACTAAACTTGTTGGCTTTATTTCTTTACCACTGTGTTCTTCTATGGATCATTTCCGTCACTCTCGAATCTTCCCTTGTTCATATAATAATATTGTTGGCGTATCGTTGATTGTTTGTAAGTATTTTACCTTCCTACTTCCTGAAACTGCTTCCACTTTCGTTTACTGAGGATCAATTTCACCTTTCCTTCGTAAACATTTCATATCCTCTCACTTTGTCCTCCACCACGCATCTTTGGCTCTATTAGATTACCACCTCTTTATTATCCCCTTGTACTTTCTTCTGCCTATTCTGTGTTTACATTCTACCATTTTCTTCCACCACCTATCTTTATAATCATCTGGTCAGTAATCAATTGCTTCCTTTTCCATTCCATGTTTGTTATTCCTAAAGGTTCATTTGTGGTTTTAAATATTCCTTTAACCATTTGGTACCATTCCTCTTCTACTGAACCCGTTCTCATTTCCTCATTCGTGTTTTTCTCTAAAGCGTGCCCATACTTTCTCGTCGTTCCGTTTAATGATTCCACATTCTGTTTCCTCTGCTGTGTCACCTTGGGTATCCTCTTGAATCTGGGGTTACACTTCATTATTATTTAAGTATGATCTGAATCCGCAACCGCTCCAAGAAAACTGTGCGACTTTATTACGCTCTTCCTCAATCTCCGCTTAATCATAATATAGTCTAACTTATTTTCTTTCGGAATCCCCGGAATTTCCCAAGCTTAATTACACATATTGTGATGTTTAAACCACATGTTCGTCATGATTAACCTCTGTTTTATGCAGAACTGTATGGATTTCTTCCCGTGGGCATTCATTGTTCCCAAACCGTAAACCTCTACCTCACTGCCATCTCTGCCTTCGACTACCGTCGCGTTCCAATCCATCATTACCATTAAATGTTTCCTTCCAGGATAGCCCGTCATTATTTCCTCTAATTTATTATATACCCTGTTGACTTCTTCCTCTCTACGAGTTCTTGTCGGCATATAGGCCTGAGCAATAACCAAGGTCGTTAATTTCAACTTTTTATTCTACTAATAATACTCTATCAGTCTCTTATTCTATGTTTATGTTTGTATGCTATGCATAATGCCCTATGTCTGTCGCTCCAGTAATGTCCACTATTCTTCTTCCATTTCACCTCGCACAGCCTGCATATTTCCATTTCATCTCTCTATATGCCGCTTTATGTTTGCTAATTTCCCTTTTGTCATAATTATCTTAATGTTCCAAGTCTCACGAGTTGACGACTGCAGAAACTTTATTTCTCTCGCTGTCGGGCAGGACACGTTTCAGCGGGCTCAATCGCTTTGTTGCAAGGACTCGTACCCACATCTATGTCCTTCGTTGCAGCATCAAATATTTAATCGTGCTGATTTCCTGTTGCCTTCCTCATTAGTATTTTTAACGTGATACCATCAAACGGCCGGCCCACTTGGGTGAGACGCCTTTTCTGCTGCCTTATTAATGAACACCCGCCACGCGACTATCTTTCGTCTCGCTCTTACTCTACTTATCTGACATGGGTTACACTACGATGATCAATTATCATTGCTCGCTCCATCACAGCTCGGGGGCATTTAGTGCGCCCAATCCCTTTCAATATGTCCAGGTTGTAGTCCATGGAAAGGGTATTTGTATTAATGTATTCGCATTTCGTAATCTTCGCTTAGCTTTAATCAGTCGTCTAAGCTACTCAATGAAACGAGATATCTAACGGTTTACTCACTATCGTATTTAATAACTTAGAATATATGCGTGTTTTCACTTCGACATTGAATCTCTAATGTTGTACCTTATGTAGTACCTTATTGGTGCTTATTTTACATTATGCATTGCCGAATTCCCGTGAAAATTTCGTTGCCTATTCATTTTTACTGATTTTGCAAACCGACCAAGATCTCTCCAAAGGGCTCCTATGTGCATATTTTTGGGAATTCAATCACACTCAATAGCTGCGATGCGGCGTTCTATAGGTTGAAATGTCTTTGTTGCATGCATTAATCTACCGTCACTGACATCCATTTACAGAGGACTAGTTCATATTTTTTCAATCCAATTTTTTCCCAGAACTTAGAAATGAACTAAATCCCTGTCTACATACCGGCGCTGGTTAGGATATAGAAGAAATTTCATTCCGAAATCTTTGAAATACCTAAGTTTGTGTTAATTTATTAAAAATTTTCATAATTTACCTTCTTTCTTTACCGATTCCTTCATTCGTGCGCGAGCCAACAATTAACAGGATAAATATTTGTTTACCAGTGATGGAGTTACACTAAAATTGGTAACGTTGTGTTTCTCATCTGTAATATATATCTATACTATATATATATATATATAGTATCTATTATTTAGCACGTGTTCCTTCTCGTTTGCCCTACATCATTCTCTTTAGTATTTCATTCTTGATCTTTTAAAAATTCTATTGGAGTAGTCAGATATACATATATAAAAAAAGCTAACATTCTTATTTACACCTTCGTGGACTCAATAGGAGGAACATTGTGTTCATTATCATTATGTGACCGAAGGAA
Source organism: Hetaerina titia (assembly GCA_037158775.1). Lineage (NCBI taxonomy): Eukaryota > Metazoa > Arthropoda > Insecta > Odonata > Calopterygidae > Hetaerina > Hetaerina titia. The sequence goes on along the minus strand of CM073769.1, from coordinate 83,189,156 downwards.
ATGAAAATGTAATGCAAAATGTAATATAGAAGTTATTAAAGATGTGCTAGAGAGGATATCATACATTTTTAATCACTGTACCTCTAATGCAAAAGTCCAAGCAGCGTAGTGTGATTATATGGATTTACATATGTTTTGCATAAATTATTTTACTTTCAAGAAAATACATAAAAACTTCAGTTTCATATAACGTTTACTTATTCCAATAATGTACATTCTGTGGATCTGGTGAAACTCGAAAGGAAGGAAAAAGGGAGGCCGGATCTCAGGTCCTCTTTTAATAGACGTCGTACGTGCCCTTTAAGTTTCTGCCTCGCGTTGGGATGTTATCTTTAAAATCTGCTTGCAGTGTTCCTTCTTAGGTGCCGAAAATTCCGGCGTGAAGGCTGAGTAATAATGATAAAGTAGCCATATTGATCAGCCTGCATATATGTTGAAATTTTGGATGGAATCTTTCGCCAATTATTTTTCCATCGTCCCTGCCGTCTGCAAGAGTCGGAATTGGGGCGAGGGTTGCCCTTTGCATTGTTAACGGGATTGAAAAGGTCTCCTGCTCCCATTTCACTTGGATCAGAAGGAAATGTCCCACAAGCTCTATATTTCGATGTGTTGGAATCACACATTTTCTGGAGAAGTATAAATGTCCGCCACCGGTATGGAATAATGAATGCGTAAAGGACTGTTGGGCGACGTCGAAATCGACAGAGGGGTGCGAGGGAAAGGGTTGGAGCGGTTTTTGTCACCGATCTCACGATTGGAGTCTGATGACGACGATGGGTCATTCAAGGGGGCTTGTGCGTTACCAATCTCTCGTCTGGCACGGCTTGGGAGAAATATTGTGCGCCACGGTCAGTGACGCTGCCACCCTCCGCACCGTGGGCCTCTCCTCTCCCGCCTCGCTTTCCCGTCTGCTCCGCCCTGAATAGTCATGAGGGTGACGAAACTAAAAGGAGTAAGGGAGGGCCAAATAGAAACAGAGAGAGGGAGAAAGAAAGGGAGAGATTGGAGGACGGGAGGCCCGGTGGACGGGGCGAGAGGGCGCCTAATTTCAGGGTAGCAAAAGGACGACAGAGGGAGCTACTGGCATGCATGTCGGGGCGGGAAAGGGGCGGTGGGAAGAACACGGTGGAAGAGGGAAGGGAGCCTTACTTGTGGAGGAGGAGGAGAAAAGGGCGGCGGCGAGAGAAGGAGACGGCGGGAAAAGCACCGCATCGCTTGAAAGCGTGGGACGGAGGGGTGAGATGGTGGAGAAGGCGCGACTGAACGCAGGGACAAAAGGGGGCCTCCTCGCTTCGGCGGTGAAAAGGAAGAAAGGGTAGGCGGAGGAGGAAGAGGAAATGACTAGGGTAAAGAACCGAAGGGAGAGGGGGGAGAGAGAGAAAGAGAGAGAGAACGATTCGAGTGGAAGAGAAGGGAATGGGGAAGAGATGGGAGCGGAGAGTGCGTTTGGTGGTGGGAGGTTCCCGAGGGAGGGAGTGGGACAGGAGGGTGCCCGTTAAGTGAGTGAGAGAGAACCGAGAGGAGGAAGATGAGGTGGTGCGAAGCAGTGGATGCGGGAGCGGGAAAAAATAATCATAATATTGTGTATGTAGGGTCAGGACTTCGTGTTTCTCGCATCCGAGGCCCGAACGAAGTTCGTTAGTGGTCCGCAGCTCCCACTTCATATTCTGTGCATGTGGAAAGCGTTTTGTGGCGACCATCGCCCTTGTCGACTGGAAGTCCGCAAATTTTGAAGTGCAAAGCACTTGGGTTCAAGAGATGGAGGGAAAAATAAATTCAAGGGCCTATTGAACGCGATGAAAAAATATTATAACGTGAGAGCCGGTCGAAACAAATTAGTTTTTCCGGCGATGGAGGTGAAACGTCAAATTCATGCTCTCGTCGGAGATGAAATATTTGTCGCGTCCGGGAATGGCGTGATAATTTCATTCTGCGAATGGAACGTGAGCCGCGAAGATTCATGCCAGCTCAGTGCCCGGCACTGCGGCGAGACGGTGTGCGTCCGCTCGGTCAAATTTTGGAAAAATGTCAGAATTTTGCACAGCGCTCCCGTTCACTTCGCGGAGATTATCCGTGCCTGACTCGGTGCTGTCATAGATTACCACGATTGACGCCGTAAATGATTTGAGTATGGGGTTTCTGAACAATGGGTTGAGTGCATAATGCATTACTTTGGTCGTGGAGGGACGGAAATTAGATTCTTGGGTGGAAAGAATTTGGGATTTGGAGAGTTAGGAATTGGGAATGGCGCCGAAAATTCCCGGGTGGTGGTGATGAAAGGAGAGAGGTTGAGTGAGGGAGAACGGCGTCGACCGTGGCAACTTGGCTGGAATCCCACCACCGCTTAACACGCCAGGGATGGGATTGTAATGAAAAAGAGTCGGAAGTCGATACCGGTTATATTTAAAAATTTGCTCAGCAGGAGAGAAACCTTGAGGGAATATGTAATTTGTGCAGTAGGAAGGGTCTAAGGAAACCTATTTAATAATTCTTAAGTCATTAATTCGTCATCATCTTAGTCTAACCATTGAAAGTAGATTTTGATGAAAGTTGGAGAGTCGAGTATTAAGTATAATATATCGCGTGAGCTGTCTTTTATTTGTCAGCCATTCTACCGAGAAGCCTTCTCATTCTCTCCCTTGCTCTCTCCCACTCGCCAAGCCTTACCCTTTCACTCAGCGTCTGTTCCTCGGTTAGACGCCTGGAAAGGCCTTATACTCTAGCACCACCGCCATTAAGTTATCCTGTCACGCTGAGTGGCACTGTGTGATGAAATCAACTCAATTATTTTCCCCATGGAAATGGAAAAAAATGAATGGCTAAACTATTTTCAACACGAATTACTTTTAGTAAAATCCAGTGGTAAATTGTAGGATTGTATTACTTGGATAATGGCATGGGAATATTTTCAAATCAATAGAAGACCCTATGCGTGTGATTTTACTCTTCCATAATTTCATGTGGACGCTGCTGTGGGCATAATTTGGTCCAGAAGCCTCCTGGACGATATTTATTCAGGTTCAATGGAATTTCATAATCTCTCGTTTGATTCTTGAGAGTTTGTCTCGTTTACAGTCGAAAGACTTGCCATCACTTCCTCCAATGGGAAGAAGCTTTGTTTCACTTTAGGCGGAAGAAAAGAGGTTCATTCTGTTAAGTATATCGTCCCGGTCCTAGGAATGGAATCTCTCGCCAGGCATGCGTGGATGGGTGACGCGTACTAGTGGGACATGCTTGGAAGGTAAATTTGTCCCTAAAATGTAACTTTGAGCAACGAACGAAGGGGAGAGTCAGACGGCGAAGTCTAATACTGAGCGGGTGCTCACAGGGACGTGCTCCAAGGAGTGGGAAGGGAATCATCGGTGGAGAGGAGGAGGAAAGGAGGAGGAGGGAGGGAGAGAGAGAGAGAGAATCCGGGGAGAGTGTGACCTTAAGATGTACGAGTGAAGTGTGCAGTGGATTTAGGCCGTGTGCAGTGGATTTTCCCACCGAGGTTGAGAACAAAAATCTTTTTGTCGGGACAACAGCCCGATTTCTCACTCGCTGTCAATGTTAGCTGAATGTCAAGTAATATTTGTTTTGTAAATGAACTCACTTATTCACTGTGCAATTTTGATGATTGCTAGAGCTTGGAAATACAGACAAGAGAGCTCAATACTAAAATATTTATGGAAATGACAAAATATTGATGGTAAAAGGTAGATATTTTTTTTATAACCTTTGATTTCCCCCTCTGTATACGTTTTTTATTAGTTTGAAAAATATCTGCATCAAAGACAATTTTGATCGACAGTTCACTGTCTATCGGTGTGAACGCTAATTTTGCATTTTCATGTGCATTTTAAACTCATTTCTATTTCTCTATGGGTGCGCAAGTCAGTAATTAATTTATCGATCCAGGTTTTGATCTGTCATCAGTCCGATGAAAGGTTTCATTTCTCCCTTTGTCTGCTAAATTTAGAACATCGCTTGGAGTGGAACTTGGGCTACCCCTTTCGACCCCTTTACCTCTCAATGTCTCACTTGCCTATTTGGTCCCGTTTGCCTCTTATTTTCGGAATTCCAAAAGTCAGGGCGATTCAGTATTCTGTGGTCGGGCAGTGTAATATTATTAATATTATTAGGTAATCTACCGTTTAAGGTAGGTTTTTGGATGGACACAACTATCAAATAAACATTTTGTGACTCCCCACCTAGCAAACTAATCTATATCAGGTCCCTCTTCATCTCGGTGTACTTCTTTCCTCCCTTCATCTCGTCTAACATCCCTATCCTGTTCCTACCCTTACCTCGCTTGCCCAACATTCTTCCCTCTATTACCCTCTTCAACATTCCACTACCGCTCAATACGCCCTTCATCCATTTTTCCTGCCTCCATAGGATTTCTCTCAACAAACCCCTCTCCTCCCCCACCATCTCTAGTACTTCCTCATTTGTTTTCCTTTCGGTCCATTTCACCTTCTCCATTCTTCTCCACACCCACATTTCAAAAGCCTCCAATCTACGTCTATCCTCCTGCTTCAGCGACCACGTTTCCGCGCCGTACATAGCTACGCTCCATATCAGAGTTTTTACGAGTCTTGTCTTAACATCCCTACTCAACGTCCCCGTCATCAACTCCCTCCTCCTTGAGAAAGCCTCCTTGCCTAGCGCAATTCTTCTCCTTACGTCCCTACCACTTTGACCGTATTGGTCCAAAACGTGTAGTCAAATAAGAAAGCCTCAGTACGATGTAACCGACTGTAATGGTGGGTTATCTGCGTAGGAATCACGATGATCATTGGACACACCAAATTTCATATCGCTAATTGCTTTCACATCACGTGAGAAATTTCTCCACGTAAGCACAGTACCCAGTTGTGTTGTGTGCGTGTCGATTTTTCACCACACATTCCTCACTCCTAAGTGAAATTAGTCACTAGTTTATTAAAAAATAACGTGATATCGACATAAAAGACGTGACCAAAATACTCCCTCATCAACTGGATATTTTCTATATATCGTGTCTTGACATCTGGCATAAAATCGACATTTTCTTTTTATTAGTTATATGATTAGTAAGAGTCGCCCCAGAGATGGTTTAGGTATGTATGGGGTTTAAGAACTCAAGTATTGTAAAAGGAAGACGTCCTTAAGGGGATAATGTGTTTTATTAAGTTGAAATGTTCCTCTTCTTGAATAACGGTCGAGAACCGAGCGAAGTGCCAGCGAATTATGAAACCCGTCTGCTCTGAAATCCATCTCTTTAATTTTGTTTCTGCCTCAAAGTAAAATCCTTTGGTTGAAACCTTTATAATAGATGTAATTCGGCGCTAAGCCTTCCTGTGTATTGGGACTTCTATGTAAGAGGCTGTAACGGTTTTGTTTTTTAAATGTAATTTTATTTACACTTATTGGATGGTTGATTTCCGAGTGGGGTCCCAAATTCTCGAGGTATGGTCGATTTTTATCGTTGAGAGAAATACCTTGTCACCTTCATTATTTAATTCCTATTTATTCCAATGGTCTGCTTCACAATTCTCACTTGTTTCACCATCTGCATACAGTGCACCATCCAGCGATGATGTTAAAAATGCAATATCAGCTCCATATTACTGCGATATAAAAAAGATCATGAAGACAAGATCGGAAATATCAAGGGAAGAACTGACTGATTTTAGTTGTCATTTTTTCCTGCTAATGATATGGGATCAGAATAACAGCAAACGACCACACTAGGAGATAAAAAGTGTTTTTTTTATTAAATAGCGTAGCATGTTGCCATTATTTTGACTAACTATTTTTGTTGTTATTCTAATTACTAGCAGCCCGTGACACATGCATAATGAGTGTTTTACGATTAGATATCGCAGTGCATGTACTTACAGTTAACGTCAACCCCATTATTTGAAATATTTTGCATATTTATTGGTAAATAACCTTCAAGAAGGAAGTTAATGGTCAATGTTGTATTCATGGTGTTGAATCACCCCCTGGACACACCCTACCAGTGGCTTGTAGGATACCATGTCAAATAAGTGATTGCCACCAAGTAAGTACGATGTTGGGGCGAAATCCAAGTGCACTTGGTACAAGGCCAGAAACGTTCAGTTGGTACTTCTGAGTACTTTAATTTAGGTATGTTCATCTGTTGTTATTCTAGATAGCACGTTACCGTGCATATTTGAATGTCTCATTCTGACTTCCCCCATATAGAAACGTATTTATATTTAGATATTTGCATCTGCATCGTAAAATCGCCTTATCACTCAACGTTTCAAAATGGGATTTCGAGTGGAAATCGCACAATGGCGGCCGATGAATCGCAATATTTCGCACGACTGAGCCTTGGATGTGCTAATGTAGCGGATCCAGCCGTCAGCGAGACAAGTTATTCGGTAAAGAAAAAGGTCGGGGAGCGAGGTCAAAAATCCATAAGTGAGAGAATTCTCGGAGGGGGAGTTCGTATCCACCCGCCACATTTCTCCTTACAGCTAACCTCGAGCATGCCTCCCTGTTTTCGCTGTCGTAGTATCCGGAAATATGAATGCTGCGGAACAATAATGGCACTGGATTGTCAAAAGCGGAATAAATCGATCTCTTTTACGGAGAAGTCCTGTGGGTGACGTGTTTCATAAGATGGTTACTTGACTTGGAATTGAATGAATCCCGTGCTAGTACTTTCGCATTTGTGGCAATCGAAATACAGTATGTGCTTACTATGAATAAATAAGATTAGACGAAATTTAAAAGAGTTGAGACAGTGAAAGATATTTGGGATGCCATAAAATCATGCGAGACAGCAGAGAAAAGTGAAATAGTGAAAGCAAACGAAAATTACCAAGGAAACCGCCAAAATAAAATATAAATTAAAAATAACTTTTATGAAGACCTTTATGTGTACCAATATTTGAAAAATTCGAGAGTGAAAGGCTTACGATCTATAGAAAGACGATCGGGGATATTTGAAAAAAAAGTTTTAATTTTGGCATAATAAGGCATGGGGCTTTTAATGTCTGTGAGTCCTCCAGTGCCAAGGTAACCAGACTGTCCAGTGGAGTTAGTCTCCGGCTACAATACAAGCTTGTAAATCAACTACCAATAACTTAAGTTTCTCACGCAAACACATGAACATCGCAACTCCCGAAGAATTATGATTGATCAAATGCTAAGTCGATGGTGTTCGTCTAACTATCTGTGTCAGTTGAAAATGATCATTCTGTAGCATTTTCAATTACTGTCACAAGACTAATTTAGGACGTGATATTGAATTGATGTTTGTATTATAATAATCGGCTCGAATAAAATCGAATTTCCGTGATATTTATTGACTTAAGTTAAAAAATTAGAGAAGAGGAAATATAAAAATCGGGAGGGAATGAATTGAAAGTAGGTTGCGATAGAATGTCCATATAATGAATTCTCATTAAACTAAGTTCATAGATCTGAACAAAATGTCGATGTAAACTCGGATACATTACGAAATAGAGCGTGCAAACTAATCTTTTGCTAATCTGTAAAAATTTCACGAAAACTTTGTACAATTAATTTTTTTGGCAAAACATTAAATTTCACTCCACGAAATCATCCCTCTAAATAAAGAATAGGGAACTGAGTTTAAGGGTAATATTTAATAATACGCAAATTCGGCCTCTGTGACAAATCTGAACTGCTGAAACTTGAAATCGTTAATCTCATTGTCATTTAAATTGGGGGAATTATGTTTTCATCTTGTTGTGTTCGTGCCACAGTGATTGCAGGACGCAGGATATCGCGTCTAAAACTATTTGGCACCTTAGATGTTCAGGATACGAGCAAAAAGGAAAAGACAAGGTAAAAAGATATATGAGAAGATATAAACAAGCAGCGTCAAGAGAGAGTGAAAGAAAGTTTGTGTGTGATAGGGCACGAGTGAGGGCGAGGGTTGAGCGGGAGGGAGGGGGGAGGGGTTATTGGTGACCGGAGAGAATGGAAGAGGCAATTTCGCGTGGGTGGCAATTTCATACTCGACGAGGAAGGGTAGAAGCATGACGGGAGAGCGTGGTCGAGGGGGGGGATGGGTGTGTCGGAGGGTGAACATTCTTCGCGCAAAGTGCTAGGCGGTGTGAGCATGGGAGGCGGAGAGGAACGGAAGGACGGACTCCCTTAGAGATAGGAGAGGGCAACGGAGAGGGAGCCAGGGGAGTAGTAGAGGAGGGACCACCCCTTCCTCGCACACATGCCCGAGAGGCGGTAAGTTGAGATTTGGCTTTTTTTCCCCTCATTTCTTTTGTTCGCTGCAGCAGCTGACATGGTGGCTCCCGACGGCATCCCCTCTATTGTGCATGGTAATAGGGCGGTCGAGAAGCAATGGAGCTTAGCACCATATCCCGGAATATTGCGCCCTCGTTTTGGAGTTGATGGCGGACGGAGTCCGTGTCTGTGCGCGGGGACGTGTGCAGGGAGAAGTAGACGCTTTTTCGTCGGAGACACTCCTCGTGTGTCGCCTCCGTTTCTCTCGCAAATTGTTGTCTAAATCCCGGCGACGAGTATTCCCTCTTTTGTCAGCTCCTCGGTTTAGTAGGTTTACATCTTTAGTGCGCCAAGTATCATTGTGATGGCATTTTGTTTCATAACCGCGTGGTCACACTTCCAAATTAATGTCAGCTGTCTATTTACTTCATCTTTGGCCACCTCATGTTATTGTCACAATAATATTCATCCGTCAACATTAATCACACTCTATGATGACTAAATATATGCGGTGAGACTCCATCAACTATGAATAAGATATACGACAGATGAAAGGATAGGATTATACAATTTCTTGATAGCGATTTCTGTGAGTAATATTGTTCTCAACATGTCGCCTACTTGAACAAGAATAACTTACACGTTTATTCGTGCGTAAGAACGTACACCTTGCGAGGTAAATTTACAATGTGTACACATACGAAGTATTTATGTCAAGGAAATCAACATTTAAAATACAGGACGTAATAATTGAAGTAAATTTCCATGTGAGTCCGAGGATACGTAATTTTTCATTCCATTTTCTATAATTTCGTAATCATGCCTATTTGCTGAATTTTATAATTTTGTAGACACACTTTTAATCTCGGAATATTTAATTGTCATCTTCTTTTCATTGTATTACAATGATGTCTGTACTGTTTTTTTAACTAATCCATCTACGCGGCAATATTATGAATTCCTGAGAAAATGAATACAAAAATTATTTAATATTTTGAAGTCTGCTACTTAATGTTAACTTAAAACGCATCCAAATTATGCTATAATTGACATACAGAAGCCGTAATCACCATCCTTATCACTTTTTTAACATGGTTGAGATCATAAGTTGTGAATTGATTTCTTCTGTAAATCTGTAAATTAAGACAACCACTTAGTTGAGAATGATAGGTAATTTTTGCAAAGCAAATCATTATTTACCGTTTTGTATAAAATTCTAGTCTGACATAAGGAGTATTTACTTTGAAGATACTTTGTATGTCTTTTTTGTATAAGTGAAAAACCTTTAATATCATTAAGATTCTATAAGATATGCTTTTGCTAAGTGCTTCGTGGTTTGAAAAATTCTCTCGATGTATTTATCCGAGCGCATAGATTTTCAGGTATAAGAGATTGGTTGATGTTGGCGATGAAAAACCTGTTAGATACCCAAGCATAGAAAGCCGGTCTTCTCGTTACAAGGTCGGCATCCCACACTACCGTCTTCCATCACAGTTTTTCATTTTCTCAACTTTCCACCTCATTTTCAGTGACGGTTTTGTGAAAATTTCGGAGTCTAATAAAAAGTGTATTACTTCCTTCTCCTTCTAAGTATAATATTTTTCCTGGACCACCTCCTGAAAAGATTACTTCTTGAGCGACGTATTACGCCCTGAGGAATAAGATTTTAATTTTACGTTGGACTTTTCGCTTTCCTCAGGTCTCCTTCGTTTCATTATCACCTGCTAGGAGCTTTGACCTCTCCGTGAAACAAGGCCAAAGCGAGGAGAATTCAACATCTACAAAGGCCGCTTCTCGGTATCTGTGAAATATCCCGAAAGAGGGCTTAGAGGAGCATATGGGAGATCTCCGTAGCGCGCTAACGTTTCCTCCTCCTCCGGGCTTCGCTTAAATTATGATGCGACCCTGTGAGGCACGGGAACACCTCCGGGTAAGGGTACCAACGACGAGGACGCATTGAGGATGGTTTTGCCCTGCAAGGGAAATGCATAAAGGGATTCTTGTTCCCGAATATTTTGGAAAGCAAATGCGCATAAAGCTCTTTCTATATCAAGTTCTCATGACTAGAAGGTTTGAATCCTAGGTGTGTACCAGCAGTAGCCAACAATTAAGACCAAGTGAACTGATAGAGTACATTTTCGTGGTACCCTGCAAGCTGCCGCTGCCGTGTGTTACCGGGAGTGATTCTCCAGCAGGCACGAAACATCAAAAATGAAGTTTTTCTGAGTTGTTGAGAAAAAAAAATATGTAAAATAACTTAGACAGTGACGATTACAGGTTTACTCAGATTACAGGTCTAACTGTTAAATATTTGTGTCACGCAAGCCAAACGAGCTGCTAGTAACAACGAGGGAAATAAATCAAGATTAGATGAAACATTGAATACACATTAGGCCACTTAAGATTAAAAAAATACTTCTTCCCCCTAGCACGGTTGCTAACCGTTATTCTGATTCCATATCCTCTGTGGGAAGGATAACGTCTGAAATCTGTAGTTTCCACACTTGAGCTCTCTTATCTTATTATTGCTTCCAGTTTATACAACATATTTTATCTCTAATGTAATCTTCGATTAGTGAGTGATTCCCTACCTAATACCCGCATTCACCTATATACCGTACTAATTTAATACAACTACGGTTTACAAATCTATCTTACCTATGCTGCATGCTATCTGAATCTGTAAAAATTAAGTGTCATGAGGATCCCGTTTACTAGCACCATGTTTTACACGAGGCGCACATTGCGAAAGGAAGAATTCCGAACTAAAGAGTACTCGGCTAGGGGATACGTTCAATGTAGGTTGGGCGAAAGAACGAAGGTCGGGGGAGTGCTCAGTGATGAAAATTCGAAACGACGAGTGTAAAAAAATTAAACTGGGGCATGGTCTCTTTCAAATTTATAACGAAAGAAAGCCTTCGTACTTGTTTGCAACGAAAATTATAAATTTACTTGAATTTTCGCGTACCATGTGTCCCAAAATACCATAGTTCCTCATCGGATGCTGCAAAGGGTGTTCTGATCCTCCATTGACGACGAATAAATGTTCATGTACAAGCATTGGTGGGATACAAGTTCATACTAGAGTCCCAGTTTCTCGCAGGGCGCGGGGAGTAGATCTTAAGAATGCAGAGGGAGATGATTCATACAGACGTACGACAGTAATTCACCTAAGTCTGATACGACAATGACACCTCGTATATTAAATAATTTCATGATGTGTGAAAGTAGTAATCTCTTTGTTCTTAGGTACTTTTTACCTGACCTAAATCCGATATCCACTTACACCCAATTTGATTGATTCTTTGCATTACTGGTCATGGCTATAAAGGCCAAGCAGCATTAGAACGTATCGTAGTAGGCACATTGTCTTGGATATTAATACGTTATTCCGAGAGTCTAGGTCTGCGGTTAAAAAAACACCCTTTACGTACCCTACTTCTTCAATTTCAAACCACTGCACTTTATTCTGATGAACTTCGATTCGCAAAATGCCGACAGTAACGCAGAAAATATGGGTGGTCACAAAAGTCAGGCGCATGGTACTGTCGTGTGCTAATTTCATTTTACTTCAGTGCTACTCCACGAATCCTTATTTAAGCGGCAACAATGAGTGAAATTTTGCGACTAAATTTTTGAATACGCTACGAAGGTAAATAAAAGCGTTACTCCAAACAATTAACAAGCATTTATAATCCATTATATATGTTGTAATACTTTTATAAACGTTTCCACAGCCTAATTTCTATACTATTTATGTCTACATGTAACTTTTTAGTAATTTAAGCGCCAACTTATTGCTATTGTAGGAAAATCCTACATTAAATAACTGTCACTGTACGAGTATGTTAGCTACATTAAAAAAATTATTTTTACGTAAAGTGCATAAGTGGATAAATGATACCTACGGTATGGTAATGCTTGGTGTTGGTATATTTTTTAAACGACTGTTTTACCTTTACTTCACTTGAAACTGTGAATAACAAACGGAATGAATTCCTTTCTTAAATAAATGTTGTCTTGGAAAATAAGATCACCACCTATTCACATTGTTCCGATGAAGGTTTAATATCAGTTAGAATAATACTGTCAATATTGATCAGTATGTCGTCAGATATTCGTTGACCATTGGTTTTGCTTTAAGGTTAGCTTTAGTCGTCACTAATGTGTGATTACTTTTTAATTTCGAACTTTGCTTTCATGATATAATTGCCTAAAGGGCTACCTTTTAGCAATTTTGTTATTTTCTTATTTATTTGACAACTATGTTAATTTAGAATCGGCGGATTCAATTTAATGCGCGATTCATTAAATTTTACTGTAAATTCAATTCTGGAGCGTTTCCAAATGGTGAGTTGACGCGGTCGATCGCTTCCTAGAGAATTAATTACTTTTCGAATTAAGTAAATGGGATCGAGTGGTCCACCGTTATGGTGCTAATCTTTTGGCTGCTTCTTAATTTCGAGATGGAACGTGATTAGCAGCCGAAATGAAACTCGTAGTTTTACAGTCCTTCTCTCTATTCTTACGCCTTACTACTATACGCCATTATATGAATTCATGTGTTCAATTGTGAAAAAGGTAATATCTTAAACCCTTGTGAGGAAAACTTTGATAAATATAATGGAAAACTTTATTTAAATAACTAAGAGATCCTTTCAAATAATAATTTTTACCGTTACACAGTTTAAATTCCATGTACTCGTAAATATCAGGAAATATACTCTTAATACATCTGAAGAAGTAAATGTAAAAAAATCTCGCAAATAAAGTTTTTAAAAGGCCTAAAAATGACGAAGGAGTACAAGCACTTTAAAATTACATTTCATTTTTACACTATGGTCGTTTTTACACGTGGTCATGTTACATATACCTTTTAATGCATAGGTCTCCATAGACTAAAATTCTAACAAACCTTTGGGCCTTAGTCAAGATTTACTGAAATCCATAGACATTTCAGGTAGGTTAGGTGCACATTATTTTTAAAACCAAATTTGGATGCAGAAATGTTTAATGATAATTTCGTGCCATTCCAAGAAGCCTCAAAATGTGAACATCAATTCCGTAAATATATACGAGTAATCATTAGTATCAATATATATGTGTAATGATTATTGCACTTAGAATGTACCACATAGATTTCGAAGTTATCAACATACCAGAAGATTTTTGATCAATTTGCCTCGGACTTCTAAAAAGGGAATTATAATAGCAAAAAATGTATTTTTACCGGTCATATTAACATCAGTTATACTGATTGTCTTGCAGGCTTTTCTGAAAGGCAGAGGAAAATGGAACAGCATGCAAATTTTAATACGATTGAGCATGTGCATAATACTACTTGCAATTCTCAGTCATTTTTAATTGATACGTAATTCTCATCTCAAAAATTTCGCCAGTTCTTTCGATTGCTGCCCATCGTCCGCACTCGAGTGCTCTTCAGGTCCTTCTCCTTAGTTATCCTTGGTCGAATGAATCGTTCACGTCCGGGCTGGATGCAGAGTGGTCGTTTGTTCTGGAAAGCGGGATGCATATACGGGGGGCTTATGATCTCCCGGCTCATGAGTGAGGTGGACGGTGAATGAGAATGGGAAAAATAGAAATTGCCTTTGTGCGTGTGGGCGCCTCTGCTGTTCCCAGCGTAAGTAGGATGGCGTTATAGAGTAGAGTGCACGACGGTCGTAGCGTTTGCAGTCGTTTGTTTTGTTGCCCGTGAGTAAACCTTTTCGTCTCTCGCCATCCCACTCCCCTCCGACATCGCCCGAAGTCCGAGGTACGAAATCTTCTCTCCCACCTCGTATCACTCTGTTTTGTGTACTGGGCTTAGGTTATTTATTCCCCGACCTATCTATTGGGATCAAGAGGAAGAGAAAACGGTGTACTTGTAAATACAGGTGGGGACAAATAGAGAAACTGCGTCATGAATCCATAGCATACTGCAAGTGGAATGGAGAGAAGAAATATTGATTTGCGTTTTGCAAGCACTTTCGTTGGTGGTGGTGGTGTGGGAGTTCCACTTCTAGTCAAGTTGAAAAGTAGAGTTTGGTGTAATTTTTCGGAGTGGTATCCAGTTCATAATTAGGTTTAAAAATATCATTGCCAAGCTCTCACGGTCCTATTCTGGCTATGCAAAAATGTAAAAAGTTCCGAGTTTTATTCGAAATGAATAGTAGCAAGATCCGTAATGTTTATCCGAAAACCGTCAAATTAATCAAGTTCATTGCACTGTTTATTTTACATCTTCTTTCGTGATCAAATGATTAAATTTAAATTTATTTATTTATTCTTCTTGGTCCGAAAACAGCACTTTTTGGCCTTTACATCGGACAACAATGACAAAGGCAGCAGAAACAAAAATACAAACACCCAAGCCCTAGGTGGAAAAAAATTCCACCCTGGCGGGAATCGGACCCTTGAATTGGCAGACGAGGACGTTACCCCACCGCCACCGGGGCCGGCAAGTTGAGTTAACTACATTATATTTAAATAGTTTTGGGAAAGTCATAGATGGAGGCACATTTTTATATGCATCTTTTCAGAGATATCGTCTACGGTTTATGCTTGGCTAGTTTTGCCACAATTACAATACATCTCTTTCCTTAACGTACCATTTTTCTGTAACATGGAGAAAAGTGTCTGCAAATTGGGTTCGTGCTTAAGAAATAGCCATTCATCTTAATTTACACTTGAAAGAGAAATTTGTTTGAACAGGAAAAGGATTCGATAGTACTAAAATTTCGTTTGTGATTGCAAAATTTGCGTTTTGGGGAATCCTGAAACGATATACGACAGATGAAACCATGGGAGTAAACCGAGTACATAGCATGCGATATGCCGCTTGTAAAACCAGACTTCAAGGGCGCTAGAATCAATTTACTTACGAGTCTACGTTAACTCTCTCACTTATTTAACAAATCGATAAGTAATAACATTTTTTAAGAAGCAAGTGAACTGAAATTTGATCAATTACGTCGAGTCCTCTAGCTTCCAAGGTGCTAATAATAATAATAATATTATTAATTTATTTAGAACATGGAGGTTCCAGTAACTACATGTATTGATGTAAGTGCATTATAAAAAGTAAAATTTAGACAACAAATATAGAGACATTTATAAAACACAATAGCAAGACAATCTTGATTAAAGGTTCCTGCAATGACACCTAGGTCCAAGAAAAGCAACCGTTTCCTTTCTCTTTACAAATATAAAACGAAAGTGTAAAGAAGGTAATTTGAGGACAAAAAGGTAGGACTAATTGCTGAGAGTAAACTGGTTATTCGATTGTTCCAGATAAATAATGGATTAAGCCCACATCTATTTTGCGTCTACCAAGGTATCTTTATGGGCGATGGTGCTTGACCGAATTTTCTTTTTCGTATTAGAAGTCAGTAGAAATATATCACACGTGCTTTTTAGTAGAAAGAGCCATGTGTCCATGTCCAACATCCACTCTGACTTAAGTTGACAAATGAGTATCCCGAGCGAGGTGTATGTAAAAAAAAAACTTCTGAAGTCGTTCATTTTGTTGGACGTCATGTTTTAATCGGTATTTCTCTCGTCTCCTATTTTATTATGCCACGAAGTCTCGCCATCGTTTCGCTCCTCACGACGCCTTTCTCCGATTACGCAAACATCAATTCATCCCCCTCCAGTTGCTCCCTGGTAACTTTGTTCCCCGTCGGGCCGCGTCTTGGGGCGCTCCTCCAAAACCGATCGAAGTTATCATGTCTTCTTTTTCTCTTTCTCTCCCTCTCCGATGCTTAATGCTTCCTTTATTGATGCTAACCTTCTCTTCGATTTATCTTTCAAATGGAGCTGGGTGCTCCGTACTTGCCCTCGTCGTCGTGAGTGTTTAACTCTCGATTTTTTATTCGGTGTTTTAATGCTCCCTAACCCTTCTTTCCCGTTTGTGTTGATTTCTGATGCTCTGCCAACGTCTTTTTCTATTGTTTTCCGAGCACAGTTTCATTTTTCCAACGGCTCCCTCTTGGAACGAAACTCTTCTTACCATCCCTATTTGGCTGATGCATATTTTATATATTGTGTGTGTGTATATATATATATGATATATTATTTATATATATATATATATATGATATTTTATATATATATATATATATATATAAATGTATATAACGTATATATAAACTCCGATATGGAGCGTAGCTATGTACGGCGCGGAAACGTGGTCACTGAAGCAGGAGGATAGACGTAGATTGGATGCTTTTGAAATGTGGGTGTGGAGCAGAATTGAGAAGGTGAAATGGATCGAAAGGAAAACAAATTAGGAAGTACTGGATATGGTGGGTGAGGAGAGGGGTTTGTTGAGAGGAATCCTATGGAGGCAGGAAAAATGGATGAAAGGCGCATTGAAGTGGAATGTTGAAGAAGGTAATAGAGGGGAAAATGTTAGGCAAGCGAGGTAAGGGCAGGAACAGGATAGGGATGTTGGACGGGATGAAGGGAGGAAAGAAGTACACCGAGATGAAGAGGGACCTGATGTAGATTGGTTTGCTAGGTGGGGAGTCACAAAATGTTTATTTGATAGTTGTGTCCATACAAAAACCTATCCTAACCGGTAGATTACCTAATAAATAATATGTATATGTGTGTGTGTATATATACATACATACACATATATGCAATCTAGAGATGGCGGCCTGCCTATTGAAACGTCAAACGTACTCGTGTCATTTCTTCTTGTATATTTGCAATTTATTGCATTTGATGTACATACCAATACGTATATTCCCACATAATATTGCAACAGGAGGCTTTTGAAGTTAAGCAAGATCACCAGGATAAAATATATTGACCGCATATAAATAATGAAGAAATTAATAAATCTTAATTTCATAGTACATATGTATGTACATATCGTATATGTTTACATACACATATCAGTTATTTATTTTAACTTGAGAGCCTTTTGTATCACTTTCCTACAATTTACTATATATGTTTTCTGAATGTTGAGATCACTCCATTTCTTATATATTCTTTAGGTTTAAGGTTTTATTTCTAGCGAAGATGTATCAATGGTAAGGTGTTCGGTTTATAATATGTCACGTTGAATTTAGTATTATTGTCTCAAATGTTTCATTGCACTTAAAGGGAAAAAATATATATTTATTTCTGTACTAATTTTGAGAACCTTAAGAAATTATTTATTTTCGTACGCTGTCATTCGTTTTCGCAAGATTGACCTTTGAAAAGTATTCATCAGTAGATTTTCATGGATTAAACAGACTGTGCATAATGAGTGGAAGAGATCTTGATGCCGATGTTCAACGTAATTATATCATATGATCCTTTAATTTGGATCCTGCATCGCCTCATTTGGCCTTCCTCTCTTGGTCGTGATCATTAAGAGCAGGGAAATCGTTGAGCAAGTATGGTTTTTAATTATGGCTTCCTGTCTTGCTCATGACGCTACGTCGAGATGGCTCTACTGTAACTGAATTCACCATGGGAAGGCGTCTTAGTTTGAATATTTTTTCCTTCCTTCATCGCCCATTTCGTTTTGGTGATTGTACTAATGAAACCCAAATATCAATGCGATTTTATCAGGCACTTAAAAAATTTCGGAGAATGCGAAATTTTTAAATATTTCCTGCCGCTTTCTTTGTTCATTCACTTAAAAAAATACGGCGAACTTAAGCTACTATGCAAAATATGAATGAAAATGTGTGGATGTATAGTAACATAAACTCTGCTCGAGAGGAAACGGAAAGGTACTCCAGGTGCAGGGCGAACAAAATTCCTGCTTTGTTGAAATGGAACTAAATGTTTTCATAGCAACGCAATCAGTATATGAGAGGGGGTTGGAAAGTAGGGATCTTATTAAAACCTTCATTTTAGGTCAAATACGACTCGCCATTTAGTTTTACTTCCATATTTCGTTTTTAATTTTTGAATGTCATTATTTCTTAAATTTCTCAAGCCGAAATGTGAAGTGACGGAGGAACATTCGGTCAAAATGTCCTTAAAGCCATTAAGTAGCCTTATTATTTCAAACGACATTTATTTTATGAATAAAGAAATCGCGAGATTTAACAATCGGTGAACCTTTAACCCACTGAGATCGCATTTATCTTTGAAAAGTGGAATATTTTCTTAAACTCTTAGAAAGTTATTTCTTTCAAGTAACGAATTTGAATTTAATATTTTGAAATGTTTTCGGAGAAGAACTTAAAGTTGGATATTTGGATTTTGAAAAGATATGTAAAATTACCAAAGGATGCACTTTACCATGACGGCGAAAACGGGAATATGATGATTACGGCACATGCGATCTTGCGTTGTCTCAGTACTGAATTGAAACAAACAGTTGAAACAGCAGAATCCTTAGAAACTGCGTCTACCGGGAAACAGAATAGGTTCAATTTTCCTCTGATGAGGGTGGTGAGAACTCTGCAAGCATCACCATGGCCTCAATCTCTAGAAGGGCGAGAGATGCACTAAAGTTGTGTACCAGAAGATTTTGACACATCTGCCGCTACTTAGTAAAGCATATGCCGCAAACGTAAGCAGGGAGACGGTTCTGGAAATGGTGGCGAGAGAGTGCACAAAATGCGCCGAATACGAATAAAACAAGAAAATGGAATGCGAAGAAAAGTCAAACCAAAAGTTTTCAAGATGGTGGAAAAAGGAAGCTCGCTGAGATGAGGTTGGGTTTCCTCTCTCGAAAATTCAAATACATAGAAATAGGGTAACCAGGAAAGACGGAGTAGTCGAATGAGGGAAGGGATGGAGGGAGTCAATGCAGTATAATGTTTAAAAGATAAAGTGTGTGAGAGAGAGGGAGACATTTCATACGGGGATGATGGGACGAGGCGTAAAAGACTGGGACCAGGTGGAGCAGAGGCAAGAAATGAGAGCTTTCGGATGAGGAGAAAGACAGCGTCGAGTGGGTAATGGGCGACAGGCTCGAAGAAACGTTGACTTTTCTTGACGAAAGTGAGTAAAATAATAATCTAGATCCACTTTTTTTACGATGCGACGCTCAGTTCTTGGAATTATGCCTTAACACAATGGTATTCGCCAGAACTACGAATTGGATGCTTTATGGTTAGTAGGAATTATACAAGTGTATATAACTTGTATCTTGTAAGCTTGTATAACTAAATGGAAACTGGTTGTAACTATGAGGGGCAGTTACATGAAAACCGGACATAATACAACTGCGTGCGCAAGTGAGATCACCAGAGTCACTTTGCAGTTCTACCACAGAGATGGTGGTGTCGATGCGTAACAACAGTGTTGGCACCTATCACGCCGGCTGTGTGCTGTGGCGGGTGTTCGGTTTTAATTTGACTGCCTCCGTTGTATAAATTACGATCTTGTTCCTTGATAAGGTCATGTTGTCAATATTTTTTAGGATCTAGTACGTACATATAGTCCACTTAACTTTCGCGGTCTTATTTTATCGTTCTTAAAAAATGCCTGGCTGCTATATGAATCTTAGCTCTGTTGTATGATTTTATTTTATCTATATTTCACCTAATTTTTGAAAAAAATAGCCCAGGTACTCATTCAAATTTTAAGGAACAAGGTTCTTATGCGATTATTGTGCGCCACTATGCCAGAAGTAATGAAGTACTACTTGGTATAGTGATTGTTTTTACATTACTCATAAACTGAAGAAAGTAGATTGACGTTTAACTCAGCAATTGAAATGATTTGGACTAACTTCAGTGCACCAACGTTTACTTACTTGACTTACGGAAACAGGCGTCGACGCCTTCTTTTGTGTATATAACCAATGTCCCGTGAAAAGACTGTTCAGAGAGAAGAGGGATAGGGAGGATGAAGGTACAGGAAAAGATGAGTTAGGTTGGAGGTGGAAAGAGGTATTTAGTTTTACATAGCCTTCTTTCATAACTAATAATAGCCTTCTTTCAAGACTTCTTTAGGAATAATGCGTTTTCTGAATTTCTACAATGGTACACGAAACGTGAAAAGTCCGTTTCTCTGGTTTTTATTTTACAGATTACATAATAAGCCTTTTCGTTCCCACTTTTACGATTCATCCTGTCACCATGTTACTTATGCTTTTGTGTTCCTTCTCGATGCTTCCTTGTGCCTTAGAGAAATTCTTATTAAAACACCGGTTCGCTTAAAATATTATTTAGTCCTGTTATACGACTTCTCAGAGGAGATTCTGTCAAAATAAGATTTTTTTCCGATTTTATATTTTCCCCTCCTTCCTACAGTGTCTTACTGAATATTTTTCGTGCAATTGTTTTGAATAAAAGTATGTGCTGTATTACCCCTCCTTTGACTTGGAACAATTTATCCTCGTGGTTCCTTGGCATTTTTATCGCACATCCGCCTTACTTTAAGAAATGTTCTCCAAAATATCGCTTTAGGAAAACTATTAGGGAAAGGAGTGAAGAATTATGAGAAAAGAAGAGTGTGTTTTTGTTACCATGTCTTTATTTTATGGGTTCGAGAAGTAGTTTGGCGTGATGAAAATATGTCAGTATTGAAAAAATTGATAAAATGCGAGGATGAATCGGCTTATACTAATGCTAACTAATCAACTCACGCATTTCCAAAAATAAAAATAAAAAGTGGAAATGATCAAACGTTCAGTTTGTTTATTTTCTGTTTCGGACTTAAATTCACTTCTGGATTACCTGTTGTAGTTCTGCATCTTAACCAGAGAATAGCAACGTACAGTCTGAGACCCAACTATTGTTTGAATTTATGGGTGCCCTCCCAGAAAACGGAAAGTGGATTCCCCACTCCACCGTATTTTTGATAAAGACACTTGATTATACATTAGGAAATATTTTAGAAAAACATTATGAACTATTTATTGTCCTTAAGTTAGTGTTATCTTATTTTTGGCTTTTCATTCACGTGCTTATAACACTTTGGCTCATTGTTTTATTAGGGATATACAGAGTTCTCTGTTACTGACCCTTTTGTTATTGTCTCAAGTGACCTTCGGCACTTCCACTTTTCTTTTCCTCCAGTGGATGTTGTTTATCATACACGATGTTGGCACTCTTTGCGACGGCCTTAGTGGTCAATCCTCATCTCCTTGTTTGTCAACCCTTGCTTTCACTCATATTTGCTTTTGAAAGTGACTTTCCAAATTGAATATACAAAAATAGGAGGAAGGTTCATTGCAATTAAATTTCAGAGGGTACCGAGCCATGAAAAAGAGGAAGTTGGACATTCTTTAAAGATGATACTGCCTAAGTGAGCGGAGGAGGAAGTGGAGAAAATATTGAAATACACAACTCCAATAAGCTTTATTTTGAGTGATAGTTATAAGAATAACCTTTTTCGCTTTTTTATCGTGTCTTTTTTTATCTTCTTATAGCCAAGAAAAAGCGTGAAACTTTAATATCCGCTGAGGAACCCTATGTATGTATTTTAAAAATAAATAAAAATTCTATTTTTTGATGTAATAAGACGATTGTTCCCTTCTTGACACCCAACTAGAGGCCTTAAGGAAACGGATAAAGTAATGGAGACTGAAGGGCCAATAATTTCAGGGATTATTTATATCCACGTAAGGTTTGGGATCACAAAAAAATATTGATTAACAATGAAAAACCTACAGGCTTTGCCGGGAACCACTAACCTCGAAAAAAATCATTTCGTTACAGACGACTGAATGAAGGAGTGCTAGGGATGGTGGGCGAGGAGAGAGGTTTGTTGGGAGAAATCCTATGGAAGCAGGAAAAATGGATGAAAGGCGTATTGAGCGGCAGTGGGATGTTGAAGGTTGTAATAGAGGGGAGAATGTTAGGCAAACGAGGAAAGAGCAGGAACAGGATAGGGATGTTGGATAGGATGAAGGTAGGAAGTTCACAGAGATGAAGAGGGACCTGATGCCGAGTAGGTTGCTGGATTGTGTTTTGTTAGGAATCACAAAATACTTATTTGGTAGTTGTGTCCATCCAAAACCTAACTTAACCGGTAGATTACCTTATGATAATAAAAGACGATTGGTGAACTGGCATCCACTGCCACAAATCTTGCATAGTACGATGTAGAGGTTGAGGTAAATATCTCATCCTTTAGGATATTATAAAGGAAATTAGAATTTTACAATAGGAAATATTCATTCGCAGGACTGGCTTCCATCACCAAAGTCACTGTACTGCCAAGTTTAAAGTTCAGAATGCCAAGGTAGTGAGTAATTTTTGATGGATCAATGATTCAGACATTTCGCCATATGGTGAACCTCCAAAAGAGTATGCCGACCTTTGCTGATTTGATATTATGGAGTACGTGTACATAAATAATAACCTATGATAACTGGAAATGAGTTATGCTCACAACATCCGTGAACTCCATTGTTTAGTATGTGACTTTAATGGAAAGTTTTCTAGTTTCGACGTTCTAGCATCGATACAAAAATTATCCCGTTATTGACCACCTCAAAGCTACAGATTAAAAATAATAGAAATGAAAAGATTGAAGACCATAAGGTTTACATATCATTTGATATCATCTCAACAATTTCAATGGAACCCAAAGTTTCCTCTAGACTTAAACGTAGCCAATCTTATCTACAACTATACAATACCCAACAAGCCCGGGCCTGTAGTGGGGATGTTATGATACCAGCCATACATGCTCTGCAGTTAGTATGCATATATTTCAACGTATATTTGATAAAGAAATTGAACATGCGTACTGATACACACACCGATATGCACCATGAAATAATTGGTATTTGAATGAATCCTTGGGGTCGCCACTAGTAGTCTTGTTCCTATCTGAAAGTCTCTATCGCCGTCTTTGTCCAATGTAACGAATCACGGAAAATGTGCCTCACGCGTAATGACTCCGAGGTTACCCCAATTTTGACAAAATATGGAGAGGAAATAATGAAAAGTATTTTTGGCATAAGCCAAGTGAATAAATTAGATCTAGCTACGTAGTTAGAATATAAATTTTTACATCCTGATATCAGTAGACAATAGCATGTCGGATATCTAGTTAGCCCCTACAGGAGTGATTCAAACATATTCAGAACAGTGAAAGCGGAATTGGGTATTATTCGTATTTGAAGAATAGAAAACGGGGTGGTCGAGAAAATGAAAAGTGATGCCAAATGAATTGTTGAAAAAAACATTTTCTAGGGGAAAGAAAGAGAATATAAGAGGAATATATTTACGCTAAAGGTTAGGAAACCGCTACGATTTCGTAAGATGCGTGACAAGAATAAAGGAATCAGTGAAAAAATTTCGTGAAATAAAGTAGATAAAAAGGGTTGAAGCAAAAAAGTGCGAAATGATTTTGAAGGAAACAAGGAGATATTTTGGAAATGGCTAAGGAATGAATGCGATAAAAAAGCAACAGTTGTCCGATTGTCTTAGATGAGAGAAATGTCAAGTTTGTTGGAGTATACGTATTTTTATGATTAGTAATAATAGTGTTGAAAAGGAAATTAAGCCAAATGTATTAGGTGGTGACAGTGAGTACAAGAATCTTGAGAGGAGCAATGGTATTAACAGTAGTGAGAAGTTTGAAGAGTGGAAATCGAAAAGCATAGATGCACGGCTTATATTTAACGGAACATTGAAGTGTGGCAATGTGTAACTTATTTCTTATATGTGAAGATTATTTATGGCTATGCAATTGATTCATGAACAAATGCGTGAGAAATAGAAGCGTTGATCAATCAGCTGCGATAATAATCTGAAAAATCGGGAAATCTTTGGTGTCTTCTAATCAGAAAGGAACTGATTTGTGGGGAATTGATGTAAATTTACAAATTAAAATCGTTAAATATAATATCCTAAGAGGAATTGATTCATCAGTACCTTCGAATATGTTTTATCTCATTGAGTCATGAAGGAGTTTAAATAAGGTATTAGGTTGGTGATATCTCTTTGTAGAAACATTTTGGTCATTCTTGGTTATTCTCTGATGGTCACTCGGTAACAATCTCACATTACTCTTCCTATTTATGAAGATCAGTATGAATGAGACTGGATCACACATAGTCGTTGATACATAACCCATACAGGGCCACTTATTAATTCTACGGTTCATAAAAATCTAAGGATTAATTTCAAGAAACTGTAACAGTAACTTTAACGGAGTCACCCGCTATGTGTGCATTATAATGCAACCATTTCAGAGAGTAAAAATCATTCGCCTTGACCGGGATTCGAACCCGGATCCCTCGATATCCGGCCGAGTGCTTTAACGTCTCGGTAGCTTAATTGGTTAAAGCACTCGGCCGGATATCGAGGGATCCGGGTTCGAATCCCGGTCAAGGCGAATCATTTTTACTCTCTAAAATTGTTGCATTATCTAAGGATTATATTAGACTAATTTATCGAAACCTAATCGTAACTTGCTTGTAAATAAAAGTTGGAAAGTCCTTTCTCAAGAACTGTCTCTGACAGTCTGCCATTTTTAAGGCTCAGTTGTGGGACTAGTTCTATCAGACTAGCATTCTTTCTTTGGAATATTTGGTTTTGTTCCATATGAATTATTTTGATAGACGCAAATGGAAAACTGTAAGCATGATGGAATTTTTTGAAAGCTTAATTTTACTTACATAGAAGAATCAATGCCTAATGAAGATACCTTCCTCTGTGGAGTAGAGTAAGAAAAAGCGTTACCTTAAAATAATACATTGTGAACGAAAATGTATTGCATCAGATGCAAGAAAGATGATTGTAAAGTAGAACAAGGAAAGGAGCGTAAACGGGTCAGATATATTATCCTTAGTCATTGGGAGCGCGGCAATACGTAATAATCAAGGTGGAAAAAGTAAGTCACGGAAACGCAAGTATAAGATGGATTTAATGTAGGAGGAATACTACTTCTGTGGGAAAATGACATTGACCTAGACCTACATACACAGATGGTAATGATTTTCGTATGTTAATATAGATATCAATGGATATTGGTACTATGCGAAAACAGCAAAAGAGACAACGTTATATGCAATGAAAATGCAGAGCCACCATAATTTGCGAAAATACAGCGGACAGACGGATAGCTACTTTAAGGTTCTTCAAAGAGTGAGCGCAGAGAGAAAGATTTAGAAACCAAGGAATAAAGGAAGAGGGCTAGTATTAGGATACGTGTTGTGATGCTCATTATTTTACTAGGTAGGCGGTTGGAAGTAACCATGTTGCGAGGAACCGCGTAGGAGTGCCAGCGATAAATTACATAAAGGAAGCGACAGAAGATCAACAAACCAGAAGAAACTAGACATTAGTTAGTTACATAATAGATAAGTTTGATATCCACCATGAAAAACTCGCAAAATGTATTGCCAACGACGCTGAAGAATATTTATTTGCTGAGTAGTTATTGGACAGAGTTATGAATCTTTAAATATAATTTACGACTAAATAGTTAGCCGTGAAGGGTCTTCACTTTTAAATCATAATCACATGCGACATTTATTTTAATTTTTAATTTATTTTTGTTTACGAAGTTTAGGATTTCTTGTAATGATAACGATCGTTCAGAAACCATCGTCATTGATGTGAAGTCAAATTGACTTGATACCCTTTCATCCTGAATGAGAATTTAAAAATGAAATATGTTCAGATAATATTTAATACTCTAAGATTGCATCTTCGATACATAAATATTATATTTTATGCGTAGTTAATCATAGTTTCATCCCATAAAAATTTAAAGCCAAAGCTAAAGTGTTTGTATAAGCTTTTCTCATAGTTTTTTATGATATTTTTGGATTAGACTTTTATTAGATTTAAATTGTATTACATCTTTACTATCGCAGGTTTTTTTTAATTCTAATCCATCCGCGAGTAGACCACGGAACTATTTTTATATCGGATTAAGTATGCAGTTCTTTGGTAACACAAATGATGCATTTTTATAGATTTTAAATTGTTGCCGTCAGCCTTTTTTTTTACGAAATAACATCCTTTGAATCACTCCTACTAAAATCTAAATTTTTGAAGTCAGTGGACTGTAGTTAATCTGGGTGAATTTTAGCTGTCGAGGGTGGTGACATTTACACCTGGGAAGTGGCTCAGCTCGTGTTGTGACTTCGTTTGACTTGCGAAATGGTGATTATGCAAATGCTGGGGGAAATGTTTCAGCTTGATGGTGATTTAATTTTAGGCGTTTCTTTGTTCGTCATGGTATGCTCACAGTGAGGTTGCAACACCGCACCCATTCTCATCAACAATGCGGGGGTAATTGTGTGTGGCTTTTCAGTTAAGCCTAACGATAATCGAATTCCCTTCTGGTTTCCCCGATACCTTAATGATTACACTTTTGAAGCTAGAAAATACGTTAAAACACGCCAGGCATTCAGGGAAAATAAACTGATAGAATAGAAAATGGAGCAGCAATGTGCATGTACAAATACCTGTCCGAATGTTAATTCACACAACTGGACATTGAGGTCAGTTTACCGTTATCCCAAAATTTAGGGTGCCGAGTCCGATGGGTCATGCATCATGCGGTCCTAAGATTTAAAAAGTTCCTGATTTTTTTTCTGTACATTTTATTTGACCTCAACTTTCTGAAGTTGCTCAGTCAAAATTTCTGAAATTACTTTTGTGTTTTACAAATTCATTGGTAATTAGGTAAAACATCGACTTTGAATTAAATTAAACACACACTTATGCAAAAATGAAGTCTGCTGTGTGAATTCATACTATGGCAGAAGGTTTACAGGTAATTAATATGACATTGTTTTTTGTTTTAATTTTCTCCTCTCAAACAGAGAGGAAAATTTCAAAACAATGTTAGACCCTCATGTGATCAATTATTGTGGTCATTCGTTTTGATTACATGTTTATTCTCTCAAATTTAATTAATACCGTAGGCATAATACCTCCTGAATTCTCGGTGAATTCGAATTTCACAATATTTATTTTTAATTTATGATGAAAGCCTTAAGCCACACGTTTCTAAGTAGGCGATTCCTTAACATTCAGTCGAAATGAGTTACAACACTGTGAAAACTCCAGAATTAGCTCAGCTTGTCCCAGGCATAATATCAAGGATAATTAAATAAATCATGTATTTTAGCCACACGCTAAAAAATAACGAGAGGATGCGGTCAGGTTAGGACATTCCTTTATAACATTTTTTAAAAGTATGATGAGAATCTGATCATACGGTGCTTTCCCGCAGTGCGCTAGATGTTTTTATCCGCATCCGGATAACGATCGAGAGCTTTAATTTTTTTCCTTCTGGATGCGAGGGCATTGACGTGGAGCGTCGGGAGTATTTTATCTGATTTGAGAATTTATTCCGGGAGGAAATGTGGCAAGGGTGCGACGAGGCCAAAAATATCGCCCGGAGTTCCCTGTGATTTGCTGGCGTGAGAACAACCACGGAAGTTACCCGGTCGTCTTCCTAATGAAACATTTCGGGTGTCTTTGGAAGTTGGAGTCTATTCAATGATTACAATCGAATCTTTCTTGGCCAGAATATTTTGGCATCGTGCTCTTCTAAGTTGTAAACCCTTTAGGTATTGCTACTCTTGCAATTACACAAAACTTAATTCTAATCAAAACACCTACTGATTTGGAATAAAAACGTCCCTGCTTCTTATGATTTCAGTGAGCATTAACATTCAAAATCTTGTGTTGCTCTTCAATGAATTGGATAGATGGTACTAATCCGACCTTCCTTCCCTCCGCGGTACTACTACAGTACTGAAATGATTGTCTTCGCGTGCATTGAGAGTAGAGGAAAAGGGCCGTAGTGGAGCCCTTTTCAATTTCCCCAACCCAAATTCAATTTTCTTGAATTTCAATTCTCATTTTTTTATTTCTTAGGAAAATAATTTTTCCGAGTGTTTTCATGCATGAAACAGTTTTAATACAATCAGAGGAAGGGTGTGCTAGTTTCTTCTAGGTTAAAATGCTGGATGAGTGAAATTGAGTTTGTTTTGCTCTATTCCTAATTCTGTTCCATTATTATTAGTCGCCATTATAAACGAGGTGAGTTAAAAAAGTAATGGGAATTTTGTAGTGCACCATGAGTTCTTACCACAAGGTCGAACGATTAATAAATAGTGATACTTTCAAGTTCAACGCCATTTTCGTGAAGCAATACGAAAAAAATCACCGTAATTCTTACAAAAATATTGATGACATTATCTCCAGGTGCGCCTGTTCACCCTTCACTGCTCTTTTTCTGGATTGGTATTAGTATTCGTAGTATTTTCATGGTTTCGAGGATTGGAAAAATCGCTGGTATTAATGTATGCGATATTTTACGGACAACTTCTATGGAGATAATATTAATGTAGACGTAAAATAAATTTATTTCCAAATAACTCAAATTCCTGTTATTTATTGAATATACCTCGTATACTACGTGAATTACGTTTTAATAAGTTTGATTTATTTATTTTATTACATATGAGAATTTCATCATCCATGAAATTCATAAGTTTTCGTTCTCCTACTTCATGGAAATCTATTGGAAATTGACTACTATTTTTTTGGACGATAAAAA
This sequence comes from Hetaerina titia, assembly GCA_037158775.1. Lineage (NCBI taxonomy): Eukaryota > Metazoa > Arthropoda > Insecta > Odonata > Calopterygidae > Hetaerina > Hetaerina titia. Next base: position 83,160,497 of record CM073769.1, on the reverse strand, counting down.
AATGCTAAAGCATTAGAAAATGATTTTGCAGGGTGAACAATAATGTCCTGAAGCGTGGAGGTATTTAAAAACGGCGAAACTAGTTGGTAGAAGGGAAGTAATTTAACATGAAATTGGCATTTCTTAGGAAATAAATTATTTTAATGAATTTTTACTCATATTCCTACCTACATGGGTGTTTTTTTTTGTAGATAAGAGTGAAGGGGAAAGAGGTTGAAGGTTGGAGAGAAAAGAGAAGAACTAGGGTTTGGATGGAAGAATATTGGGTTGTATGCAGATGATGAGGAAAATTACTTGTAAATAATTTCGTCATTATGATTAGATCTTTAGATTAAAAATACTTATATCGTGGATGGTCGTTTGAAAGAACTAACCACAATAAACTCAGTTTTGTTTATGACTAAGGTCATACGATTTTGATGGATCACGGTCGCAACTATTCGCGTAGAATAGTTACCTTTTTCAAAAATGTCTTTGTAAGGATGATAGGATGCAACAAGACTTTTTTTTTTATATCAACGACTGTGCGCATTGAAAAATGGAATCTCTTTATGTATAGGTCGTGGCAGGTAGTATTTTACTCGGAGATAACATCACGATTTTGTTGTCAACAAACCCAGAATAACTCTGCTTAAACCCTGTAGTTTCTATAGTCACCTTGAGAATGAGTTATGGTTTAACGAAAGAGAATTTCCAACAGTTTTCTTGGACATCACTGCTGGCTGCGTGCCTAGTGATGGCAACTGCCCAAACTAAATTCTGTTTCATGTATTTGTTTTGGAAAATAAACGTGTGATATTCTTTTCATAAAGGCGTTGATTCCTCGTCCGAACTTCGGCGATCAGGATCGTGATTAGTGAAACAAACTTTTGGGAAAGAGTGGATGGATTCTGTGTTAGTTAATCTATCTTATCCATCAAGGATACTTGAAATATGTGTATTCACAGAATGTTAACACTAAATAAAACGGAAGGCACTTCACGTATTTGTATGTCTTTTCCTTTTTCATTAAATTTTAGAATCTTCCGAGAAAATCTAGGGGACGGATGCCTTCAAACGATGAACTAATGATTCATTAGAAAATTGAGCCTAAAACCTTTCGAATTATAATTTCCAGGGTAACTTGGCTCCCTTCCTTTAGCTTTTTTCTTTTTTTTCCTTTCAGGGTTAAGGAGGAGATTGAAGACTTCGGTCCAAAGCATTTTCAATCCTTTTCGTTTTTCCTGGAAATCTTCCAATTCGAAAATTTGCTATTTTTCAGGATTTCATCTTCCCTCATTCAGGAGAGGGTCCCATTCTTCTTCTTTCTCTCTCGAATTTACTCCCTTCAGTTTGTTTCCAGTCTTCACTGTCTTCTCCCGAGTTTCATCTTTTACTCCCATATCCACCCCCTTTACCCTCTCCTATTTATCTCTCCGCCCATTCTTGCCACACACCAACATATTCCCCCCTCGAAAACGCACCTCTATCAACCTCTTTCATTTTATATGCCCTCCGTATCGCTCGACTTTTGTTATTCTCATTTTATTGAATCGTTCCACGAGAACTGGCCATACAGTCTTCCTATCAATACCTTACAACGCATTTTTCTCCCATCCCTCTCTCCTCGACCGACTCCGCCTCTGCCATCGTCATTGGAAACCAGGAGGGATGTACGTATCTACCGTTTCTCTCTCATCCCCGCAAGGCGTCATCGGTTGGTCCTTTTTTTTAGTCGTTCCTGCTCCGCCACTGCCCCTTATCCCTCCTCAACCCCCACGGGAACTCTCAGCTTCTGAATTTCCCCTTTCCTTTCATTCAGAAATTTATTCGAAAATCATTTTATCCTTTCCCTGGGTCTTCACACATCTATTTCCATTATTTTAAGTTATCGCCTCATTCCCATTGCCTCATCCACTATGCCAGCTTTATTCGTGGGACACTGTGTTGCCGCTGGAGATTTCTCATCCACTTTTCCAACATCCATTTTACTCGCCTGTATGTGAATTGAGACATGAATTTTGTGCATTTTTGGTTCCATTTTCATGGCTCGCACAAGGTAATTTGGTAGGGGTCATAAATAGAACGTTTGGTCATTGAAATTCTGGAAGAAGTTAAATGAAAATCAATAAAGGGAATATGTGGACGAACAGTGTGTTAATGCATGTAATTTCGGTGTATTCTACGCTATACGTATTACCAGGAGAGTCTAGTCAGTTGAGTTAAACTTATCACGCTTTAAGACTACAAACCTTTTTTGTTGTAGAAAAGTTGAATATTTATTTATTTTATGTTTGCAAGTGTAATTTAACATAAAGATGTGATAATGCGTAACATAAGAAGTGGGTTTACAGTAACCGTCAAGATAATTGAAGCGTCCTGCACCACTCAAGGCGACTGATTTTTACTCGTGGAAAATTGTTGCATTGTAATCCGCTTAGTGGATGACTCTGTTTAAAGTTACTGTTACGGCATCTTACATAGTTTCTTTGAATTTTTCTGCATTGTGTCTATCTCCCTTACTTAATCCCGGGGTCTAAATCGACCAATTCAGTTTTTGGACATAATAATTCCTTCTGTATCACAGGATAACTCAGGTGCGCTGTTACTTTCTAAAAACGCAAGTCTTGCCCTTTCTCTTTGGCAATCAAGTGTCAGTCATCTTAATTCGTCCAACGTATCCGTCACGGTGACTCTCTTCTCGTAGCAATTTTCACAAACAGCGGAATTTTTTCCAAATTTTATTCAATTATTTGATTAAATTTTTTCTTCCATTGATCCCTAATACTTGACGAGAATTTCAGTTATGGCCCAAGTAAAGTAACATCTCTCTGTTATTTTTCCATTACATTTGCCACCAACACGTCTAATGAAACCTAGGTTCTTTAAGGCTGACCCGCATTTGTGTTCCCGCCCCGTGAAAGACTGGATGCCAGCGTAACAACCGAGCATTTTACCTGTTTTGATGTGTTTAAATCGATTACTTCCATTGATTAGTTCTACAATATGGAACGAAAAAAGTTGAATACGACGAACGTTGTATTTTATTGGTTAACTCGGTGCAAAACATTTTACTTAAAATTATTTCTGATTTATTTTTGTCCGCCGTTTTATGTCATTAAATGCTAAATAATTTCCATGCTATAACAAATCTGTCATCTGAAGCATTGCACACCAATTTTTGATTATTTAATGAATATTTCACATTATATGTAATGCCATGGAGTCTGCTCAACCTCTAAAAAATATCAAATAACTGTAACAAACGAATGAAATGAAAGGCTAATTCGGTTTTAGCTACATGTATTATAATGATCTATTTCACAAAATTGAGCCAGTGCTGATAATAATTGTTTGCTTTCAGAAAAATCACTATTTATTTGAACGTTCTGCATCATATTTGAATTTTAGGACACCGTTTAAAGTTCAACTCAAGAGGAAATTTTGAATGAATTATAACATGGACTTTACATGAGAAAGATTGACTTTGAAGCATAACGCGCTACATGAAGCACATCCTACTTGGCAACGTGTTCCGTCACCACATGAACGCATCTTCCTCATGTAACGCATCCGTACTACATTCAACCCCAGACTCCGTCTGCCGCGCCTGAACTTTGGCATTGCAAAATTACTGCTTACGAAGTCGGAGAGATGGAGCCAGGTGTCACGTCTGTGTTGGGGTTGGGGTGGAAGTTTCTTCCCGACCTCCTGGAATCCATCGCTCCCCTTCCCCATCTCAGTCTCATATCGGTCCCTAACCACTGGAATCACCCTCTCTCTCCCTTTCCCGCGATCCTAAGATATGAGGTCTTCCTTTACGTGATTCTATTGGATAAACGGGGGTAAACCTTTCACTCGAAATTCCTTTCGTCTTGTGTAACGCTCCCAAAATTCTTGATGCTTTCTTTTACTTTCGTTCTCACTCTCTGGCCATTATAATGGTTTTAAGAACTCTTTTTCCTTTACAATGTCCAAAGGGGTTTTTGAAATTGAGTGAGAATTTTTGTTAGATAGCACTATTGAATTCTTTGTGGCTTTTGAAATTTTTCCAATAACAGATGTTTTTCCGTGAAATTCAGTTAGCGTACAACTTCCGAAATGTAATCAGATTACCCCTGTTGTTCAATTTATTCGTACTCCTAAGGAGTATTTATCGCGAACTATTTAACAAAATTATGCGAGCAGGGGATATGGGCTGAAGCCAGTCAGTAATAGAATGTCATTTGAGGAGGCAAGTCCTTTGTAAATTAACAATCACTTTACACTAGGGAATGTGATCACTCTACTCTATAGCTTTTAATAAGTACAATCTATCATACTGACAGGTCGAGTTACTTCGCGGCGTCAGCATCGTCATTATAACCTGAAAATGAGGGCAATATCTTCTTGTGAGGGATCTTCGTGTCATGAAGCGTTACTGGTGAGCTACTTATTCAGAAGAAAATATTTTGACATTACTGTGTCTATGAAGTTAAAAAGTCAATATTTACGCTCACGTGAAGGTATGAACGTCTACTGCGATATTTATCTTTCATTTTAATCGATAATTTTAGTAGCTCTCTGAGGCCTTTGGTCAGGCAACTCCTTTATCCCCCACCAGCACATAAGCATCCCATAGCCTTCAACCATTTTATTTCTTTATTTTCTTGAAATATACCCATTTTTTTGGGCTACTAATGTTCAATTGTGACTCATGTTTAATATCTCTCTGACTCATGTTTAATATCTCTCTGACTAATGTTTAATGCCTCTCCATCTGATTTGTGTTTATTAGTACCTATATTTACAATCGATTTTACGAGAATTTACCCTTCTTTCTGCGCACACTCGTATTTTCTTATGTTAGATGGAACATTCAGAATAATCGCGTCAGCGAACCTTTTCATTACTTTCATGTACCTGTAGCTTTGTTACTCATATAATGCGGTCTTAAATTCTCTGGCTTGTGTAACTATTTCTGATATAAGGTTAATCGTAGAGAGAAGAAAGGTTGGCAGTACAAGTTTTTCTGAAATTACTTAGACTGAACTTAAAATTAATGCACAAATGTTATGAAAATATAACTTCCTTATTTGAGGAAATAAATAATAAAGGTTTAGAAAGCTTGAGGGTTAAAATTTAACTGATTTAATATTTTCTTCTATTAGTTGACCTACAAAGAATGGAGATTTGTAAAATAGCTATTAAATTATCTAAATAATTTTGCAAGGGATGATAAAATTATCAACATTTTTGTATAGCTCTCAATTTTACATTGGTAATAATGTTGTGTTAGATAACAATCACAAAGGGTTACCTTATTGAACCAATGAATCCTTGAGTTACTTCCACTCATTTAATAATGCTGCTCTATAAATATAGAGGAAACACGGATTACAATACACGGACTCGTATAATGAAATGAATCTCACTTTAATCATATTTGTGCATTGGAAACAATTTTCTTATTGTTGATATAGGAGTGTTTTTCGATGGAAAATTTATTGAGTTTCACTGTGGTTTTCCTTAACCTTGGGTATGGAAAAATGTTGTTGAGAAGATTCCAGGTTTGTCAATGAAGCATAATATTCTCCTTTGTCTTAAAATGAAACACCTATATCGGACTGCTATTCGAATTTTTCCTTTAAAAAGACAAGGTGACGTATGTCATCATATGATATGGATGAAGGTAATCAAAATCAGAATGGCTAATTAATCTTTTCACCTAAAGTTCTGCGATGAAAAGCTTTTACATATGTAATTTTCGTCGTAGTCTCTCTCAGATGAGTTGGAGTTTATTTAGTATTTTCGTTATTTCTCCCTCATATTACTTCAACAATACGTTACAGTTTATTAGTTAATTTGGAAAATTCTTTGGCAATTACTTGAAGAAAGTAAAAATTATTACCTCTTTAATGTAGTAATTTTAAATGCTTAAAATAATGTAATTATGTATCAATCCAGTTGTCAATGTAAGTACCTATTCGGTTTCTGTTCTTAAGTATGCACCAAAAACCTTGGTGAAAACACATCGGGAAATGATGAGGATGAAGACAAAGGAAGACATTTGCCTATTTGATTGCGCTGTCTAGGTAGTTATCTGTAAATATTAGTACGGCATATTTTTTGCTTTGAATGAGTGAAGCAAGGCATCTTTAACTTTATTGCCTTTTTTTTTTAACACCAGCATAACAAGCAGCCCCTTACAGTATTAGTGACTATTAAGGCCAGGAATAAATATTTGGGTATTTGAAAAAAGTCGTAGGAAATCAATGAACATCTGACTGATTTTGATGAAATTTGGTTTGTAGATGTAGGATTGAATTTATACTATGAAATAGGTGTAAGGTTTTGGGTAATTCTTACTCGTGGCATTTCCACTGGAAAACTTACGAAAAACTTCAGAATTTTCATTCAACCATTTTTACGGGTTTCTGGTTCATTTTACAGGTTCATAACGCTTTTTGAGAAAATAAAAAAATGAACAATTTTCCCATGGTTTGTATTGGAGTGTCCATTTTAACACTCCAGCGATGACAAAACTTTCTCAGCTTTCCATAAATTTTCTCTCTTTTATTTCAGAATGAAGCAGCGTTAAAAATGGCTTCTCTCAGGTCCAAAAGAGAATCTCTAAGCACAAACTACTACTGGAGAGGGGCTGATTCATTCAGAGACTTTTCAAGGTGCATCAAAAGCCGGACCATAGTGAGATTCAGAATACTCTGTATTAGTACTACGATTTGGAGGGCAGATGGAAGGAACCGCCAAGTTAAGATCTCTAAAAAATGAAAACCTCAAATTCAGGAACTTCACATGATGGATTTCTTAACGGTAATAATATTGAGGACGAAAAAAGGTTCTCAATTGTGTATCATATTGTGTGTAATTGAACGTCGTTTAATTCATTCAATGTGTTCAATTTAAAGGTATATTTTCAAGTGTGTATAATATGATATGTTATTTTCTACGAGCTACGGTGACTTTCATTTGTTTGGGCTAGAATATATCCTTCTTCATTTCTTCGTAACTTATACCTGTCTGCTTGCTGTAGGTTATCTTATATCCTCTATCACGCTCCTTCTCTCAGGAAATTCGACGTCCACATACATTTCAATTTTTCCTTCACTCAATTGTTCTACCTCTTTAAAATTTCCCCTAGCAACTTCCTCTAGTAAATAGAACGTTTATGTTTGAAGGACATAAATGAAAGTGAAAAAATTAGGAATCCCTCCCATTATCTTGCTGAATCTACCCCAAGATGGTTTACAAAACGCGTGTTTCCTTTGCTCCAGAATGTGTACATTAATCAATGTTTGATGCAAGATAACGCCTAATGTGAAACAATTAAGAGCTAAATTTCAGATATGGAAACGGCGGCACGTACTTGATTCACTCTTTATTGTTATTCGCAAACGTTAAATTTTCCTGCAAGGAAACCTGCAAAAATTTTATCATTCTTAGTCAGGTCATCTAAGCGCATTATCAAATGGTCATTACCATGAAGTGGCATGTTTGATCTAAGGTTACTCGTAGCCCCTTCGCCTTCCGAACCTTTTTTTTGGATTTTGCGATATTTTAACGATTTTCGCCGTTTGGCAATGATTTTATAAATATATGGCACTTCGAATTTATGAAAATATGCCTACGGTGTCAGACTTAGAATTTAAGGAGCCTGTATTTTTTTTAAGGGCTGATTATTGTTTATATCTTTTAATCTTTTGTTAATCTTAAAAATAGTCGTAAAACTCGTTCCCTTTATGTCATCCTCCTCTTTCTTAATTATTCTTCAGCATAATTATTATCTCAAAGTTTTAACCCCTAGCATCAATATTTATATCATCCGATCGAAAGTCACTCATTGAATCGTGTACCTACGATGAAAAATTAATTATCAATATCCTCAAGTACTTGATCCGTCCTCCATTCTCTCGGCCATTTCAAAAACCCATTAAATACACTTGTTCCGGTGAGAAAAAACGAAACCAACTGCAGTACACTTGGTGGATTATTTAATAATGCTAGTGGTGTCCACGAACGGAACCTCTCGTCAAAAAGGAACCCCGCGAGGCTACATTGCTGACCATGATCCCTTTTCCCCTATTTTCTTTTCGCGGCGCGTTCAGAGGGATCTTTTCCTTCCATTGTGCTGGGGTGCCACACGCACGCCTGCGATCGCTGAAGAATGAGTATGGATGGTGGCCGCTCTCACCAGAGGAAGCAGTTTAATCTCGGCAGTGCCCGGCTTTAAAACCGCCGGAACTCTAAAGCTTCTTTGGGCCGCCGTCTCTCGTCGGCTGAATTGGCTCTCGACGGCTCTATTTAGAAAACAGTCGGAGGGAAGGACTTTACTTTTTCCTTGTTTGCCATCGCCTGTCTAAAGCACCCGGTCGCGTATCGGAAATAGTAAGCTCGCAAAGCTATAAAGGTAATCGTATAGTTCTTACTTTGCTCACATAATATGAAATAAGTATCAAATTGAGCTGCATTTGGCTTAAACAACAATAAAATAACTAAATAAAATACACCCCGAGGATACTTCCCCATTTATTAAATGAAATTGGTGGGAGAGCTCTAACATTTACAGAAAGGGACTGTGGACGGTGTTCGTTTGTATGGAATATCTTGTTACAGTGAAAAATTTCAAATTTTAAATTGTGATAATTTACCTACAAGTCTTAATTATTAATAAAAATTGGCAATTTTCCACAAAATAAAATTTTGATACGACCGGTTTCGATGTAACTACATCATCTTCTGGTAATCTTCTGATGTAGTTACATCGAAACCGGCCGTATTAAAATTTTATTTTGTGGAAAATGCCATTTTTTATTTATCATGATATTCCACCATATCACGCCTGAAACGTCTCTTTTTACAAGTCTTAAGCCTGCGAAAGAGCATGACGGTCGAAAGTTGACGGTAAACAAACGAACAACGAAGTGAACTACACGCAAAAAATAAAAAACGTGTACTATGAGGGTATTAAAAAAATATGTAAACTATCAATGAAATATTTGTTGATGCATAGCGTAGTGTTTATGTGCATAAATGTGGATGCATCTAAGACCAAATAAAGAAAGTGCTTCCCATTAAAATCCGAAGAACGTGGGGGTGTCGTCAAATTTTAATTATTACTAAAAAAAATGGCAATTTTAAGTTTTTATTTATTTGTTATGCCATTGTTCTACCTCTTGAATGACGTCAATTTTGTTGTCCAATCTCTGAACCCGCGATGGTTTTTTGAGTTCTGGGAATAAGAAAAAGTTACTTGCGGTGAGATCGGGAGAATGGAGCAGATGTGACACTCAAAGCCACGTCGCTTTGATTACCGGTCGCGGTCATGTGTTCGCTTTTGAAAAGGAGTCGGTAGTCGTAGAATCCGGCGTGCTGAACCCTTTGAAATGTCCATTCTTTCGTGTATAATTTGCCACACACTGCCGTAGCTACGATCAGTCTCATTCATGATCATTTTGATGGCTCGTACTACCTACCTACGGCTTCTTGAAACAAAACATATCGACATAAATGGCCGTAATTAACTATATTTTGTGCATAGGAGTCATATAGTTTGCAGAATTAATTTTATCTAGATTTGTCTTTATTTCTTAG